>CAFUXE010000100.1:797753-826219 GCA_903364295.1 Serranus cabrilla | reverse complement strand
CAGTGTTAAAGAGCTCAGAAAATTGATCGGATGTACATAAAAAGCTGAACTGAGAATCTCCTGTTTTTAATGTGCCACGAAAAAAGACACACTAGAAAGCAGTGTTCACTCTCTGCAGTTTGCAGCGGATGGCAGGTTGAGTCAGATCACATGAACCAACAGACAAAAGTTTCAGTGTAGCTGTTAGGGAATAAACATGAATTAACTAATGCTGCTTCCATAACCCAACCCTACAGCTCAGCAATTTGATTTCAAAACACATGACTGTATATGAATTTTGTCCATGGTTTCAAATGATTATGTGTAAATACCCTACTGGTTGCTATGTTAACTGGAAAGTACGGTATATGCCATTGGAGGAATAAAATGTGACTATATTGGCATTATGACAGTGAGATACGGAGGGATGACTTAAGGGTGCATTATAACAACACACTCATTTCACTGTGCCAGTGAGTCAGAGATGCTGTAAAGATTAGAGTCTAAGCTCTAGCACTGTCATACTGCTAAAGTAAAAGGACAGTGATTAGGACCGAGGGAACTGATATGAAGAGATGACCACCCAAAATCACACTTTCACAGCAGAGGCTTAGACCAGATTAGTGGCAGGCTGCTAACCCTATGGTGAACACTAAGCATGTCTTTGGTTGTCCATATTTTCCTTACTGATAACCATTCTGCCAACAAAGAGGCGACTGTAGCTCGACACAATTTAAATAACTTCCAAAAACAACCAATGCACATTCTATACATTCTGGTGGAGTAACACTAAGGATTCAAACATTTCACAAAGGATAGAAATTCTTGTAGCTTGCTAGATGAGCTACATGAACTATCAGGGGCAAAACGCTAAGCTGCTGTGACCTCGGGGCACAACGACACAGCTGCTGAACGGTGGCTCACAGCTCCAAGAGGGTCAAAGCCTCAGAGCGAAAGCACTGCTAGCTGTGAGTGACTATGGAAGGGATATAAACAGAACTGATGTGAGGTCGCCCACACACTGAACTAAAAAGCATCCCACTCTCACTTTCTTATTGCTGCTTCATTTTCCTCTGTTGAGGACCTGGAAAGAGAGGAAGGGGTCTTACCTTCTGGTTGCGAGGAAGGTCATGGACTCGGGCTGGTGGTGAGTAGTTGAGCACCAGTCTCTGGAACTCCAGAAGGTTGAACAGAGACTTGAGGTAGAAGGGGGATAAAGACAAATTAACATCCAGTAATAAAGACAGCTTTGTCCAACAATCAAGATTCAAGGTTAACACATATTCACATACATGGTCTAATTCCAGTACAAACATGATTAACTGCAGTGAAAAATGTACTGTTGTATTAATGTAGAGAGGCCTTGCGCACTAACAGGCATATAATGCCTTACGACCTATCACAAAGTGTGCCATTTCCCTCTGTAAAGCCAAGAAGCTGCAATAACTGCCATAAGGTTTCAACTTTGTAGACACTTTATATGCATGCTATAACTGCAAGATACTGCTTCTCATTTTGTCTCCACGTTCCTAATTAAAATTAATTTCTTAATCAAAAGCTGATGCTCCCTGCAATTACATCAAGACCTCCCTTCTAGCAATTCCAACCCATGCAATCTGTCACATGGTTCTGTCAGCTGTAGCTGTAGTAAATTAAAGCTAGATTATACACAAATATGATGTCAATGTGACCCATTTCTATATTTATTGGAATAATACATAGATAGTACTGGTTGCATCATGAGATAAAAGTATACTGAAAAACAACCAGAGGTGATGTAGGAAAGCAATGAAATGCTTAATGGAATGTTTTGAATCATAAATCAGATTTAATTGCAAGAATATCTAACTCAGTTAAAAAAAATTTCCTACAAAACAAAAACTGCACACAACTGCTGCTTTGAATTTGGGTCATGATTTTTCATTTCTGTTTTGTAAGTGCAAGTGGAAATAGGTTAGATATCAATGTCAGGAAAATAAAAAGTTGTTTACTTCTGTTCTTGCACCTAGTGCAGTGGGGTCAGGTTCAAGCAGTGCCTTCTTCCCAAGGGTGGGGGTTACATTACACACAGGAGCCAGGCACCATGTGATGGTGTATCCAGTGTTCATCTGGCATATTTCAGCTCAGGTCATATTCTGTCACTGACTCAACCCGCATACAAGAAACTAAGTCTTTGTGACAGCTTAACTTAAGTGTTCCAACATTTTTATTTTTAAAATACTTACTCTATTAATATAAATATTTAATGTATTACTACTAATGGTCTGAAATGATGGGATTTTATTATTATTACTGAAGCAGTCTCTATATTTACAAAAAAACTAAGTTTCCTAGTTTGAGCATTAGACATCTCCTATTTTACAGTTCTATTTTAATGTAGGTTGTAAAGGATTTGCAAATCATTGCTATCCGTTTTTTAACGGTTACAACAGCATCCTAAATGTTTTGGAATCGGGGTTGAAGGATGCAGCAAATTAAAGTCTTGATTCCTGCATCATTCCAATCACATGCAACCAAACAGAACATGCAAAGGTCAAGACCTCAGTGCCTGTGTGAGAAAGTATGTGTGAGCAAAGTCCTAGAAGAAATGGCACTTTAGAGCATAATCAGAAAGGGTCTATAGAAAAGCCCTTTAAATAGGGTTTAATTAATAGACCAATGCATTTCACTTTCACACCATCTGTGTGTGTGCCCACCTGTATGACAGCACTGAACCAGCAGGTATTGCCAACATTTTTCAGCCCCACGGGGCAGGTGTCTATCCTCTTCCTGTCATGCGGGTTGGGTGAATCGCTCCATACTTCTGTGTGAGTCCGCTTCAGACTTGCCTTGTTCTCCGCTATGCTGGCCTCCAAAACTCTACAAAAGTTAAAGTATATTGAAAATAGAAGAAATCACGAAAAAACTCAACTTTGTTTTTCTAACAAAGCATTGCCAGATCTTGAACCACCAAATTTAAAAGGACAACCCAAAGTGCTATTTTTTAAATGTCTTTCATTTCATTTTTTCCTCTTGTGCATTAAAAAAACGGTGTCACAATGCTCCCCACCTGGTTGCATCCTTCCACTGAAATACACAAAGTTCTAAAGCATTTCTCTATAGCAACAGTATTAGCCATTAGAGGGGCTCATGTCAAAAGTGCACAATGGGGTTTAATTCAAGTAGTAGCATTAGTATTGTGCTCACGCCTATTGGATTGTACTTTATATTAAACATTTAGGATTTAAAATGTAATATTTACAAGGTTTTTATTCTCCTTTACCTGGACATAATAAACTGATCACATGAATGACAAGTTTGGGGATCAAAGCAATGCCTTAGTTGCTGAATCAAAGGAAACATTTGATTGGTTTAAGTGGTAATTCTGAATATTCATTGCATTCCATTAATTCACATTAAACCTTGTGCCTTGTCCAAAATAGTCAAGGCTCAATCTCCAAACTGCATTTCTTTTAAGACCGATGCAATACAGTTCGTTATCATTTTGAGAGACATGTTTTGCTGTTACATGTATTTATTACCTGATGTATCAGATGTTGGACTTGTTGGGGCTATAGAACACTGTGTCACTAGTGACACTTCTTTTACCTCAAACAATCTTAAGTGCAGATCTGGCTGAGTACAGATACCGGCTGCAGAGCGCACATAAACCTGACAACTGCCAAATGTTGGCCTGCCATCAAGTTACTCACAGAATTAACGTTAATTGGTGACAGCTGATATGATCTGGCAGCGCTGACATTTGTCAATTTAACCTGCTACAGAACACAGTTCATCAAGGGTGCAAAGAAATCATTTTTCACATTCATACATTTTAATTTTCACTTGGCTCACAGTGTAGAGACTAGCTGTCGTTAAGTAGAGCAGCGCTGCAACACCCGCAGGCTGATGTGGACAAGTCATGGTAGTTCAGTAAAGAAGGGATATGATTTTGCCCAGCTTTATTTTACCAACAAAATCCATAAAATATGCCTAGATATAGCTACATCCCTGATTACAATACGTAATGCTGCTGAGCCCACCTGCTGATGGCCTGCTCCTCATCAGTGATGCCCGTCTCCCTGAAGGCCCGGTTGGACTCCTCCAGGCTGAGGGCGATAGCCCTCTGCAGGTCATCTTTATCATCCCCAGTCAGGTCAATCACATCTGCATTAAAAAAACAAAAAACATTTTCTTTAAAGAACAACGGTTACATGTTTTGTGCTATCACAGTTTATACAATAATACGCATTGACAAAGTTAAATACGGTTGTAGGATTGTTTTCATATTAATTAAAGTTCAAATACAGAAGTGTTATATATGTTAGGGCTGCACCGAATATTTCAAACTTTCATTTTTAACATTCCAATCCTAAAACAACATTCAAGTGCTGCACATCTTTTTTTTTGTTTTTGCACAGTTGCAGATACAGTTTAGGCTACACTAAAATTATTAGTATTATGCTATTTGCAAATTAGATTCTAGTGGTGACTGCATAGGATTGGATCTAAGGTGATTCATCCCACTCCCCGCCTGTTGGAGATTTCACTGGGAGGAGAGGGGACAGCAGCTCTGGAGATGGAGATTTCAGTTAGCAGCTGTAGCAACTCAAATTCAGCCTGCACAAACCCCGGCGCCAGGGCTCTGATCCAAGCTGCTCTGATGATACATCACATCAGCAAACTATATTTTCCAATCAGACCCAGTGCACTCCAGTGCCGGAGTTTACTCAGGCTGAATCTTTTGCTACAGTGGGGAAGGGCTGCCAATTATTGTCTTATTAGTGGTAATAAACAAGAGAACTAATAAACAAGAATCAGAGCGAATCAATTACTGCTAAAGATTTTACTCGTTTTTAAGGATACAAATTTTGAAAATCAATACATGGCAGTAAATGTTGATATTTTGGCAGCCGCTTCAAATAAATCCGATGAATCACATCAGTGAAAAAAAGACATACTGTACAGTCTTATGATCTGTTATGAAACTTCTGCTCACTTGTGTCTGCCTGGCTGCCCACGCTGATGTATCTGTCGCTGGCCACCTGGGATGTCTGGTAGTAGGTTGTCTCATCTTGCTGAGGAGCCTTTGCATTCTTCTCTGTCAGAAACGCCACAGCCTCAGCCAGGTCTCCATTGCTCACCTGCAGCAACAGTGTGTTTGTTAAGACTTATGGCAAAATCATCCCACCTGTCTCCTAAATGAAATGGGTCTTATAATGAACATGTGAGGATGCTTCTGAGAGAGTGGAGAGAGCTGCTGTTTTGCCGTCTGTGTGTGTGTGTGTGTGTGTGTGTGTGTGTGTGTGTGTGTCTGCATAAGGCAATATCTGGCTGTGTGTGTGTGTGCAAAATAGACTAAAAGACAAACAGCAAAACAACAGTGTGGGAATCTATATATTTGTTTTGCATATGTGTTTCATGGTGTACCTGCAGGGCCTGCTGAAGCAGCTGAACGTCTGTGGTGCCTGTGACCTCCCTCAACTGGTTTAGTAGCGTCTGCTGGTGCTATTGAAGGGAACAGAAGAAAGGAGGATGCAAGGCAGGTTAGAGCAGAGCATGGTGGAGAGAAGGTGCAAGGAGTTTAGAAGAGGTTCAAGTTCTTCACAAATGTAAGAGTGAAGCCAACAATTCAACTATATCAATAATGAAGTTACTCATAAGGCTACAGAGACAGCATGGTAAATGGAAAAAACCCCACTGTATCCATCTATCTAAAAGCCTAGAGGATATATATATATATATGATGAATTTTTGATTGTCTTGAATATTGTATTGCAGTCGACTATATGGTATTTCACTTTCAGACGCTCAAACATATGGAACCAACATTGGGGGGAAATAATGTTCCACCAACACTGTTAGTTGATTTATTGTCGATTGTTTAAAATGTATTAACTGTGTTTAAACATAAATATCCAGTCATAGCAAACTCATATAGGTCGATAGAACATTCAACAGCATGTGGCCAAACACCATCTGAAGCTGAGAGGGGAAAAAAGGGTAACCTGCTAATTACCCTTCAAATAGAATCTGGATACTCAGACCTGTTTCAAGCATCCTTATCAGATGCATTAAAAGTAGCCATTTATCACACAACAATCATCATGTCAAATCACAATGTTATGAATTCTAATTTAACATAACTAATGTGAACTTGTACTGATACTGTAATCTGAACCGTATCTAATCACCCTGTCAATTTTCATCCCTTTTAATGAGTTCACTGAAGTCTGATGACCTACTGATGTCAAACCCAGCTGGACTGAAGGGCCTTACACACACACTTAACCTGCACTGCAAGGCTTGAATAAATGCCCTATAAATAATGGGGAAATGCACTTAGTGTCAGTGTCCAAGGCAGAAGTCTTAAGTCTTGAGCAGGGGGCAAAGGAACAGTAACTATCACAGGTGTAAGTTACAGCTGTGAAAGTTACAGCCCCTGTACAATAGAAAAGAGTTTCAGTTCAAAGGGGTCTTAGGGTCCATTAATACAGCTGCACAGTTAATCAAAATTGCAAGAAGAACTTATATATATATAATATTCAAATCGCAGGAGGTGCAATATTTGTTAGAGGCAAAATATGTGTCAAAATACCAGTACTTGCTGTCAGGATTACAAAATAACAGTGTAATTATTTGGAAATGACACCTTTAAAATGCCAGCTGGTTGGCAGGGGGAGTGAGCACAGCTGATGGAGGTGCATGTAAGTTATGATACCAAGCCAGCATTAATCACATATCATTCTTTTAGCTTTGATGTAGATGTAGATTGATGTAATCAACAAGCCCTGTGCATAACTGCATCACACAAGCAAACTATAGAGTAAACTGAATTCAGTTCAGGTAGACAAAAGTCTAAATGGAGAGGACTGTGTTTTTAAGAAAAGGAAACTGTTGATCACAAAGGAAGATTGTGTTAGCCTTTTGCCTGGAACACCCAGAACAACACATCTGAATCACTGCAAGGTTAGATAAATTAAAGATATACAGAGCTATGAGTCATGCATCCAAAACACTGTGCACTTATTATTTGACAGTGATTTTTCAGACGGACTACAATGGAAACAACTGAACTTATTGAAGTATATTTAGCATAATAACAATAAAATTATCATCACAACAAGTACTAGAAAAATTACGTTTTCATCGATGCACTGACAGCTTATTCAAAGACATTCCAACAGCACGCTGGACACTGTTCTGTTCCAAAAGCAAAGTGCTTTACTTAACCCCAGAGGCAAATATTTTCAGAGCCACTGGAGAAAGTGAAAAGAAAGTTCACGGCTTTGTTAGAGTAACGGCACATAAATAATGCACGAAGCCCAATTTGTCTGTGACCATGCTCACAGCTTTCTAGACAAGTATACACAACTCAGCGGTCAGCTTAATACTCAATCAGCATATCAGGTCAAAGTAATAGACTGGTAGATGACAATATGACACTGTTTGCAACAAATCTTATGAAAAAAAGATCTATTCTGACTGTAGACATGACAAATCACAGTGGAGGCCTAACATATGGGCTAGTTTACAGCCTTAATTCCAAAAAAAGTTGGCAAATTGTCTAAATTGAACATTGTACAGCGTAGGCTACATGCTGATGTAGTGGTTACCAGTTTTGCCTCACAGCAAGAGGGTCTTACAGCTCTTCTGAGCAGTTTCCATGATCTCCCCATGTCAGCGTGGGTTCTCTCCTGGTCTCCAGCTTCCTCCCACAGTCTAATTAGGCAGCTAAGGTTTATTTGGTGACTCTAAATGGCCCGTAGCAGTTAATGAGAGCCTAAATGGTTGTCTGTCTCTATGTGTCAGCCCTGAAATGGTCTGGTGTCCTGGGTAAACCCTGCCTCTTGCCCAATGTCAGCCCAACACGACCCAAGTATGGATAATGAATGAATGAATGAAAGTACAGCGTCACAACTTCTTTAGAATCTGGGTTGTTCACGAAATAAATTGTCGAAAACAAAACCAAGAGAAACTTGTCAGAATACATTTATGTAGGGCCTCCTATGAATGTTTCTTTCAGGGTACGAAACTGTTGCGTGCTTTTAAAAAAAGCTCCAATATTGGCAGATTAGTATACTTAGCTGCCTGCTTTTGCAGTGTTGAGGGCCGAAAGTAATCCATTACTACGACATTTGTAACATTGTGACTCACGCACTTACAAAAGCTTTATATTTGACCATGTTTCAACCACTGGAGACAAGTAAACATAACGATGACGGTGTGTTTTGGTCACTGTCAGAGACTGATGGATGCCAGTTTGTTGGCACAGAGTATGGTGGGGTCAGTGAAGTGTGAGGGAAGCTACACCTGTGACAGATCTGGGCCAAGTCAACCACGAGAGCAGTTACTCAGACATGCGCACGCACACACACATACTTCTCATCTCCATGTGACATGTTTGGCATGGCTGTTTGTCACACTGGTCATCAGCCATTTAGAGGTGGCTTGTGAATAGCACATAATTCTCTGCAATGGCACTGGGAACAACTCTAGGGCTTTACAGCAGGTTACCGGCAGGGGCATTCCCAGTGAGTCTACCAACAGGTTCTCGCAGCTGCTCTGTATGTGCATGTGAAGAAATTGCAAACAAAAACAAATAGCAAAGACAGGATTAGTAGTCCTTCAACATATCCTCATAACACTATCTGCAGGCCACAACATGAAAGCCTGCACCACACCCTGCTCTCATGAAGTGCTCTCATGATGGAGCACAACTGTAATAACTATATCTAAATCCTAGCACACACTTGTGAATTATTATAAATCAGGCCAGGACAGCTTTGTATGGAGGCACTTATGAGAAATTGTTGGAATAAAAGAAAAGTCTGCCTTTAATTGTATTGTTATTAATCACGGTTTTTATTTCAGTCCCTGAAAAGGTCAGACTACATAATATGGTTTGTGTTACACTGCTACTTTTAAGTTTGAGTCATCAGCTGAAGGTTAAGCATTTATTTCTGCCTATGCTCCAGACGTCTGACTGTCATCAGTCCATCAGATATTCACCTCACTGCAAGCTTATGTTTCACAGGTAAGTGATGCCACTTAAACACTAAGCTACACAGAGGTTCTGAATTGCATACCGTGTGGTAAACCATGGCAGCGATTACATAACTCGTATGCAATAAGTGTTCCTTTGCAATGGATTTGGACTAGCAGAGTTGACACATAACCAATATACGTTTTAGCCATATGAGTCAAGTGGTTGCATAACTAACCAGAGCTATGCACCGCTGACCATGGTGGTGACAGAGTAAAGCCCATAGCAAGATGCCTAAGCAACGGAATCGACCCTTAATGAACTTTCGTTCACGGAGAGCACGATCGCCCATCAAATGTAATTTAATAATCTGCCATCTCGGCTATGAACCGTTACACACTTGGCTTGCTATGTGGCTAACGTTACTCAACCCCCGCCAAGTAACAAGGCTGGGTTTCTACCTTCACCGCTGGCCATGCTTTGTAAACAAAGATATCAGATATGGGATGAGTAATCTCGAAAACATTTGCACACACAAACACCAAGTATCCCCTTCTCCAAACTAAAGAATATCGCCGGTAGAAATGTTTTCAGCAAAGCGCCCCTTGAAAACAAAAAAATAACAGTTCTCTCTTAAAAATTACTAAGTTGACAACACAAACATAACATCTCATCTTTAACTGTCAGTTGGCCTTTATTTCGATTGACGACACAGCTAGCACATGATGCTAATGTTACAAGGGAAGTATCGTCCGCATTAATACGTACGAGCTGCTAGCTTTCGTTAACGTTCACAAACGTACACAAACAACGCTAAGATTTAACTTTAGCTACGTGGAACCGTTAGCTAACGTCAACGTTGGCTAGCAACAAAATATTGGATAACGCTTGACGCCAGGATAACGTTAGGCCTAGCTTAAATACATTTAATTGCAATTTGCAAACAGTCCTGCACAGCAACAGCCCGCAACCCAAATAAAACGAATTCTGCGTGAAACCAACACAGCAAGACGCTAACTAGCCGACTCTGTGGGTACTTTGAGCCCCAAAACTAAGTAGCTACACATTTAGGCTAAAGTTAGCTAGCCACCAAGTTAGCTTCTGTAAGCTTACCTTCTGAGAATGCTGCTGGAGGACATTCTGCTCCACGGTCATGGCGGGTTTAGAGATAAATGTAATTAAATTTAAACCAGGAGTAGCAAAACGCACTATATATTTCCACTAACGCGAATTAAAATACAATGCTATGATGTACCCTCCTTAATCAGCGACATTACGGGCGCCATGGCAGAGTGACTAGCGCAGGTCGTCAGCAGGCATGAAAACATTGCTCTGGCTTGGCTGTGCTCTGGGATCGATTACTCACGTCTGCTTGAAATGCACTTACGTCACGGATAAGAATGTGGAAATCGCGGATGAAACTATAAAAAAAATAAACGTTGCTCTGTTATTTATGATTTGAATATTGACTACACCCACCCTGGGTTTATGCTGTAAACATGTGTTACGTCTCCATGATTAACACGTTTGTCTGAGAATTATCTTGGCAGGATTTCACACTCCTGACAGTAAAATAACAACATAATTAAAATTATGCACGATGCGACTACATCAGCAACAGTTTTCCCTATTTAGCGCCTTCAACATTTCATGTGTGCTGATTGTTTTGGCTTCCTTTTTTATATTTTGTCTGTTATTCTTTGGTATTTCTGTTCTGAATATCTAGCCTATGCCTACGTATTAGCCTATGCAGTACCACTTTTCAATGTTTCTTCAAATGGAACCGAACACATAACCTTATAAGCTAAACAAGCTATGCATTGGTTTTGAATTGTTGTATTAGGAAGATATTACAAATTTCTATCAATGCATAACATGCAATTAAAACATACTAAAGCACATTCAATCAAAGACTTAATTAAATAGCCTAAATTCATGCAGACAAAATGCTACTGTAATATTCTCACTGCACAAGCCTACATGATTAGCCTATCGTTGAAAATCTACTGACAACAAAGGTGTAAAATGTGTGTTACTCGATATTTACCTTGCCTTACATAATTTTCTCGGGTGTTTTTGCCATGCAGTTAGTGTTTATTGTTTGTTTTTCTTGTGCACCAAATCCTCAAGGCATAATTTGTTCGTGGTATTTCACTTTCCTGTAAAGTGACATTCTGGGAAAACAAACTCTGTTAAAGGTCCTTAAAATGGGTATAAATTTGTTTAAACACAAAACAGGCAAAGTAATCAGATACTCAGTACACCAAGTCTGCACAGCAAATTATCCATTCTGTAAAAGTATGAAGATATACTCCAACAAGAATGAAAACAAATGCTTATACATCTTTTATTGACAATTTATGCGGTGGAGGAATGTAACCAAGTAAATGTACTCAAGTATTGTACTTAAGTCTCCCTTTGAAGGACTTTTACTTTATTTCAGTATCTCCATTTTATGTAAATATATATATATTGATGCTGATACTTTGGTACTTTAACTTAAGAAAGGTTTTCAATGCAGGACTTTTACTGCAAACAACAACAAAGAGCATAAATAACAATATCTAAGAGCAACATTTTGCCTTGTTGCCATTCTCTTGTATTTTGTGTTGTCTGTATATTTTTGCTTGAGCCAGATAAAGGCGTATACTGTACAACCCTTTAGTATATCGCCCTGCAGTGGCCTATAACTGCACTGGACTGTTACCTCTTCAGCTCCTCTCAGAAGCTGACAGTGGGCCTCTGGGTGGCGCTATAACAACAGCACAACTGTGTGGAACCTCCATGTGGCTGATGTTGAACAGGTTAAATGTGGTTGATTATGGAAATATGGAGTAAAAGTCTTTTTTTTATTATGAATGATCTGACAGAGCTGGCATTTTCATGGTCATTTTTTAATCCATCTCCTTTTAAGATTCTCACATTTCTAAAAGGTTCTTGAAACAAGTTGACAGAAACATGTTGAAGTAATTTAACTAGACAGGCAGATTTTCTGAAAACGTATTGTAAGAAAGAAACACGATGGTCATCATATTGAATATTTTAAGTCAGTGCTGCCTTAGTGAGCTAACACTAAATTGCTATTTACATGTTTGTGCATATGATACAATTCAATATATACTGAAAGTCTAAAAAGGGCTGTTCTGCATGATGATACTTTAAATAAAATGTTTCTGTGTTTTTGATTAAGGAAAGTATTTTCACGCTGCATGACTTTTACTTAACTTTGTGCCCCACCATGGACATTTTTAGCCTTTTAATTTAAAATCATTTTGGCTGTGTTATATATGGCATACATTTTTAGCAAAGGTATTTTTTTTTTATAGCATCTTTGCCAAAATGCAGACATGCAGACCTTAAAGGGAAAATATATATATATATATATATGCAACATCATCCACTGGGCCTGATTGGACCATTTGGCTGGCTGGTTTTGGCCCTCGGGCCGCATATTTGAAACCCTTGCTCTAAGGTAACAAATGGGAGTTCTTCTTTTAAATCTGACACTGCACAAAAAAATAGAAATGCATGAAAATAAATGTTGATATCATTGACATATCCCAGAATGTCTGTTTTTTCTTTCTCTTTAAAACAAACAGAATAACAACAGTGGCATTAGTTAAACAAACTGGCATTTTGAGGGTTAATATTCTGAAAATGAATATTTGATAGTGATGATCAGGAGTGGTGTTGGTTTAAAAATGGAACTCATTAAATATAATTTTATGGCATTTCAGAGCAACCTTTTAAATGAGACACAAGGGTTAAGTAAAGGGTCTCAGTACTCTCTCGACCATCGCTATTCACAGTCACCATGCGCTAGAAGTAATTTTAAAAGTCTTAATTTCACCAATTTGTAGCCCACTTGTGTTTGATAATCACCACTGAATATAATGGGGAAACGATAATGGATGATGGACTAAATTCAGCTGTCCAATTTCTGGCCTAATTATTCAGACAGATAGAATAACACCTACATCCAAACACTGGGCATTCAAATCTGTCAGCTGTGATTAATTCAGTGCAAGATGGAAGAGAACAGTCCTCTCACACAGAACTGGGTCATCCTTTAGATGTTCAGGAATAGCATTGTTGTAATAGTTATAACTGAAGCAGTCAGCATGCTTTGTTAACATGAACTGTGTCATCTAACTAGTACATATAAATATTAATGGGAATAGTCAGAACTTTGTGGTGCTATTGGGGGAAGAATTTAGCAACAACAGCGCAGACATTATGAAAGAAGATTGCAATTTTATAACAGAAATGGATATTATATAATTTGATTGCATATGACCAACATAGATGTTAATGCATTCCTTTCATTTTTTATTCAGCACAAAAATGAGCTGTTCAATGTTGAGCTGTCGTTCTGCTTTTCTCCAGCAGATGGCAACATCCTCCTTTGCAGCAGCAGCTTGCGTAATGACAGAGCTCCACAATAGCAGCAGGAATGTGCAAAAGGAAATGAATCATGAAAATGATGCCACTTGGTAAATCAAGTAGCATTATAAATCACAAACTCTGTTTCCAATTTCCAGCCCTGCACCTTAATCAATATTTTATACTTCTATGTGCAGCATGCTGAAATATTGACTGACCACCAGAGTGTGTGAAGGTTACCTTAAGAACACAGAGCACCTCTTAAAACAGACTCTTGTCTGAGCAGACACATCACACAGTTTGACCTCAAGGCAGGCAGTGGAGCTATCAGTCAGAGAATCTGGGAAGCTGTCAGGAAACCAATCAGAAAATAAGTTGATGAATCAATTGGCAAAGTCAAACAGGAGCTGCTGCAGTCTAGATAGATCCTTGGCTGACAAGCTGATATAAAGAGCTCAGTCTTGTTTGTTGGAGATCAAAACGGATCCTGAAAGTGAGCCCGAGGGCTGTATGATAATAGCTTCACTCACACCAGGGCGTTTAAAATCCCCCTGCTCTCTGTCTCATTCAGTAATCCATCACATATGTACGGCACAATTGTACTTAAATGCCAATTAACAAAATCAAGGATAATAAAAATCATATATGAAACTATTTTTATGACAAAAGGACTGTTTTGAACATGAACATTTCATGCATTTAGTGAATGGGGGAGGAAAGGGGTACTACATGGATACAGATGTTGTTTCCTTGTGTAAAGATACATCTGATGATAAAAAGTCTAATATCTTAACATACAGATTCCATGTTTCTTGAACTGGAGGCCATTTTTTGGGCACATAGTGTATATTCTGATTCAGTTTGATGTTACATTTCAAATATATCTGTGGAGGTCCTTCAACATCCCCAAGACATTTACCTGCCCTCTGTACGTGTCTGTACAGGGGAGACTTGTGGGTACCTATGGCGGGTACCCATAGAACCCATTTTCATTCAGATATCACAAGGTCAGAGGTCAAGGGACCTTTTTGAATATAGCCATGTCAATTTTTCCCTTGCTAAAATGTAGCCTTGTGAAGATTATGTGCTTTAGCTTTTAGTCAGAGGTTTGACTCTAGTCACATGACCTGGACTTGTCCAACTCAGGTCACAAATGTCATGATTTTAGACATGACTTGACAAAATAAAAAAAAGAAAACCTTGCAACTCAACTTGGACTTTAACACCAACACATGTGACTTCACATGGACTTAAACCTTTTGACTTATATATGTATCAATATTTAATACCTTCCTGCAAGTCATGCTATCAGCTATGAAAGTGCAATGTCTACACTACTTGTTTTTTAAGGAATCATTTCAGTTTTGGCGACCAATCTGTATTTTTTGTCAGAGAAAACGATAAGCATCCAGACTCAGGTCAGGAATTAATTTTGCGCCAAAATCAGCAACTAGCAGATGTATCAGAATGCTCTGTGTAGTGGGCACCATTATGCTGTTTGTAAGCTTGTTAGCTTGTAACTAGCAGTGGCTAACATTAGTTTTAGTGGTTGCAAAATGTATCATTATATCTATGCTGGAGGTGTCAGGTTTCTTTTATGACTTGTTGATTACTGGGACGTCCCCTTGAATATCAGATTGAAGTGAAGTGCAGATATTTCCCCTTCAGTAGAGGAATGTGAAAACACTTCACATTGCTCAGATGCAAGTCAGTGTAGTCAAGATTAGACATTTTAGGGGACATCATTTGGAGTGGAGGGGGGCTTAAATATATCATTGCTCTGTTTTTAAAGTGACATCCCATTTGGGGAAGAGCCCATTATGACTTGTTTAGGATTCAAAACTTAAAGTTTTCTTGGGATTTGAGTGCAAAGACTTTATAATTACTTACAACTTGCATACAATGACTTTACCTCTACTGTTTTTAAACTATTACCTTATTCCACGGCTTTGGTTGATGTCCACATTCCTGGCGTCCTGATAAAGAAAAAGCACGTATTGAAAATGAATGAATGCAAATGTTCTGAGAAGCAGTCCTTTCCCCCTAAATTCTTAAGTGTCACCCACAATGGCACCTAGTCTGTCTCTATAATAATAAGACTCCGAGCAGGGTGAGTTGGCTCCATGCAGACACTCTGTATACACATCATATTGCAACAATGTTTTGGAAACAAAATCTTGAAATGGATCCATGGTCATCTCCTCTGCGCTGCCCTCTTGAGTCTGTTTGTGCTTTTGCCAGGTTTTACTCAGCGTCCATTTTTTACTCCGGAGGTTTAAGAGACAGGCCAGTCTCCAAGGCTGCAGATGGATACTGTAGAGTTATTGTGACTAAAGCGATTTTTTTTTATTAACTAAGGGCTTACAGCAATTATATGTCTCTGAATCTGGCTGACAAAGCATCATCCATTATCATCCACTCACTTTAGAGCAGACCATTGTGCTGGTCACTATAAGAAATTGAGTTGTGATCATTTTTATGAGTGTAGTCGATCACATAATGGCTTTGCGTTCAAATGAGCTGGCACAGTTACTATGGAATTTGATATAATTGTAAGGATCTCTTCTTGAAGCAGTGCGTTTCTCCAAGCAAACTGAAACTCATTAGCCTTCACCTTTTATTAAAGGCATGCTGCATAACACTGTTTATCCAATTACATATCATTTAGATGTCTTGCTCTCCAATATGAAGTTAGTTTATTATAAGAAAAGAAAATATACACTTGGATTATAACCATCATGTCCTTACAAGTTGCTTTCTTGGAAAAAAGTAGCCAGTCAATAAATGTATCAATCTAATTCAGTTGCTTTCTTGCAAGCAAACCACCTCAGCTTGTTTTCAACTCTGCTGACTTATAGTTTTCCAACAGGATATTTATCTGTCATAAAGCATGAAACCATAAAAGCTGATATGTCATCTGAAAGCATTTTTTCGTTGGACTAAAGCATGGGACCATATATGAGGTCTTGGTCTTCATATAAGCAAGATAAGCCTCGGTGTGTTTTCGGTCAGGGGAAATTACAGTGTCGAGTAGAGATTTTCTTAGCTGATCCTCATATTTAATATCAAATGCAGACATGGACGTCTATCATAGATGTTAATATGTGATACAGAAAATATGAACACTGTGTACCTGAGAGGCATCACAGCACAGTGAGGATTTTAGTCAGTGAAAGAACATCGATGTATTGTGTTGGAGCAGTCATGGCTGCAATAATACATAGTTCATTTAATTATGAACAACACTGATTGCGTCCTTTCTCTTCGCTGTTTTTTTCCTCAGAGTGCAATATGAGAATTGATTTTATGACAGTGTAAAGAATGAAGCAGTTAAACCCTGTCGTGGCTGGATGTAGGGCATCCTGACAAGATCTCTGTTTGTGAGAATTCAGCCATTTTCTGGGTTTCTAATTCTGATTATGGCAAACATTCACCACTTCCACTAGTCCCCTCCAGTAATAAACTGCATTTTATTTTATTTATACATCTTTTAATCCAAGTTAATAATCAAAACTAGAATTTGTCCACACAAATTTAAGGAAATTGTCGCAGTATTGAAGAGAAAGAAAGAAAGTGTTTCCTTGATGACAGTGATTACATGCGGAAGCAGAACAAAAAAAAAAAAGCCAAAAAGGTCATCTATGCAAGCAGCTTGGTACAACACATTATTAGGTGAGGGGAGCAACAAAGAGTCCTTGTAGAGAGGGTGGGGGTGAATGGAGGGATCAAACAAACAGTAAGGCACATCCAAAGTCTCTATTTTAAAAAAAATCCTAATGGAAGTAGGGAATGTGGATTAAATTTAAGAAAAGGTTGCACCTTTTGATGCAGAAAATAACTGTTTGTGCCCCTTACAATTACAATTAGTTTAGTAAGTTGACTTACGTAACATAGAATCTTTTTTATCCTTGAAGGTGTTAAAAAATATGTGTACTCAAGCTGAGGAAAAATATTTCAAAATTTGTGACATCATCACAGTGTAAAGTCTATGGGCCAGGTGAGACCCATAGACCACTGATGCACATGTTTAGGTCTAGTATCCTGTTGTTAATACATCCCTGATGAGCTCTTAAGTTATGGAAGATACTTTTTGGTATCTTTCTATGTTTGCTATCATGTTTCTCATGCAATCACTCGTATACAAATGAGGTTGAGGTTTTTAGATTGGATTTAAGACTCTACAACCCTGATACTGGCTTTGCGAGGTGTTAAAGTGGCGCTTTTGGCTAAAAGCTTAAAAAAGAATGGAGCTAACAAATCATTATCTTAAGACACGATAAGATAAATCTTTACTAGTCCCATGATAGGAGATTGCACAGTTTAGCATGTTAGCTCGCCATCATCTGCTAATTAGCATTATAAGCACAAAGTCCAGCTGATGTAAATGACATTAATTTTGTTATTTGCTTATAAACCAAAGAGGACAATATTAATGCAATTTAACATGGGCAAATTTAATGACAATCCATCCAATAGGTGTTGAGATATTTCAGTCTAGACCAAAGGGTTGGACTGACTTCCACTGAGCTGTTAGCATGGATAGAAATACTGAAATATGAGCAATGCAGCAGTTAGATGACAGAGACTGGAGCTTTCATCCTGCCCTTAAGTATTACAACATGTAAAAACACATATTTCTGTACCCTCCTCATATCTTACAATTCATTACTCAAATGTGTTAAGTGCTCTTTCCATTCTTTTTGACATGTAATCTTTCTGAATGCCAGATGCAGGTTTATTATTTTTTCTTGTGTATGCCTTCACACAGAGTGGAACATCAGAGCACAAACTCAAAAGAGTTAAATTTGGCATGCTTCTTTCTAAATGGCCCTTAGCCCCCGCAGCACAAAGTTCACATCCCAAGCTGGTCTTAGCCAGACTGGTTGACACTGAACTGCCCTTTCTCATTCTATCGGGGATTTTCAGAAATGTTTACTTAGAAAGTTCATGACCCTGCAGATCAACCGCCGTGTCATCATTTGTGATGAAACACACAGGAAATTAGTGGTGAATACATTTCCTGAAGATGAGGCTTTGGGGAGTTTGATGTTGTTGATATGACTGTTATTGTTGCTTTCTCTAGGTCTAAAGAAGTCAAAGAAGGTTATTGTCGGAGAGAAAACATCATTGACCACAGAAGGGAATTAAATTGGCGAATCAAGACTTTCTGCTGCATGAAAGAACTTGTTTGAATGCTTTCACTTCAGAGGAGATCTGTGGAAGACATTGGCGGACATGAGACTGACATTGCTAGTTGTCCCTAGCCAGTTTGTAAAACATTTACCCTTGTGCTCATCTGACATGGCAAATGCCATCTATGTTCTTCCAGTGTCAGCCAAGATCCCTCAAGCTGACAGGCTGCACTGTGGACCACAGGGACTCTCACTCATCATGAATATTACATTGGGTTTGTTAACATGCCTACACATGGCCACCAATAACAAAGCTTTATAGAATAGATATGGTTGATCTGAGCAAATTAACTAAATTAACCACACAATATGTAATTTCCTGCCAGTAGGGGCCTCTCAATCAAAACAATAACAAAAGCCGGAGTTTGGTAAAATTGTGAAGAAGTGTTATGGGATCATGGGAGCTGTTGTCTTCATAACCATTTCCATCATTGCAGTCTTCTTCTTCCAGTGAGGATTCCTTTGGTGTTCAGCTGCAGGCTAAGCTGTGTCCTCTGAAACAAACCATTAGTAGAATTATGGATTTCTGCTGGTTTGAAAATTGTTGGAAACATTTGGGACGATGTAGATACACAACTCAACAAAACAATTAACATAGGTCCAATTATTTTAAGGTGTATTCATGCAGAAGAGTTACCATCCAGTTCTTGCACTTCACTGTTGTACTTTTCACTTGGGAACTAAGTAGTCTTTTGTTACTGTTTCCCCCTTTCCTGCAGACTCTGCACATCAAGCTTATTAGTCTTTTATGACTAATGACCACTTCACGTGGAGTTGGAGGCCATGGGAAGCAGCAAGGGTCAAGAAACTATCAGGCATTAAGGAAAAATAAAGGACTAGCCACACTGCCACTTGTCATATTTACACAAATTGTCAGAAGAATGTATTGGCTGAATGTAATGCTGCAGAGAGGAGGGAGGAGGAAGGTGGGTGGTGCTGGTGGTGTGTTGTGTGGTTAGTGTGTGTGTGTGAAGCAGGGGGGCGGGGGGTGCCACAGCTGCAGGCCAACAGTTGATCCTGTCCCGGGAAACAGGATCAGCCAGGTCAGGGCAAGGAGGGGGGGCAGGAGGTCGTGACCCTGGGGGTTAAGGAACAGACTTCACAAAGAGGTACATCTTCAAAAGCAAAAAGGCCCCACTGGGGGAACCAGTATAAGGTTGGGTAAATAAACCAATCTGACCTCCTTTCTCAGAGCGGGAGTTTCCCCAGGTGTTTGCTTTAACCTCTGTATTGTTGTCTGACTTGAGGCGCTGCTCTATGATGTATGTCTACACTGCAGTAGCATTATTTCAAGACAAAGTACAGAAGGATTTTTTTACTGGTATCTTTTAGGAAATAAGTCTGGTATTGTAGCATTTTAATGATATATCCTAACTTCATGACACTCTACAAATGGGGTCATGCGACCCATAAAATGCTAATTACTTTATGTGTGTGTGTGTGGGGGGGGCTTATTTTACTCAAGATGTGGGGACATAAATCTATTTACACAGTGTGACATTATGGGGACTCACCTTCCTTATGGGGACAAAAGTAGAAGTCCCCATGAAGTAAATAATAAAATGTTAAGGTAAAGACTTGGTTTAAAGTTAAGGTAAGGTTAGAGTTAGGCAAGTTTCCAGTCAATCTAATGTCCTCTAAAGTGGTGGAAAAACAAAATGTGTGTGCGTGTGTTTACATAACATGTGAGGTCAAACCATGTGCTCAAAGTTCAAACACTTGTATGTGGAGAGGGTGATTGAACATCTGTGAGCATATTTATCACACCAATCACCATGACAACTAGTGACAAGTGTTAGCTCTGTATGGCCTCCATGTGAATAAACAAAGCACCTAACAAGTACCTCATTACCTCTGAAATCTATGCATAAGGAGGCTGAAACAGTTCATGTGTTCCCATGTAGATAAGCCCTTGATTGAGCATGTTAAGTGCGGCCATTAAGTTGTTTGTCAGAGAATGAGCATCTGTAATGCCAGGAAATAGTTTTTGGAGGCCTCATAACTATGAAATGCCTGTTGTGGGACTTCCGAGTCCTTGGCCTCTAGTTGAGTCATTGGTGGCCTGGTGAGTAGCGCTTACATCCTTTTGGCCTCATGCTGAGGTCAGGAAATCAAAGAGAGAAGCCACAGACAAACAGCCGATTGTCAAGTTTTACACCTTGACCTCAGTTTAAACTTGTGACTCTCTCCTTTATGTTTGCCGCTGCTTCAGCAATCGGAGGAAATCAAGGGGTTACTGGTGGTTCAGCCTTGATAAGAATCTTGAAATGGAGAAGTTCACTGAGGGGAAAGGTTACTGAGAGTTTAAAGAGAGTGCAGTCAGTCATGGGGAGTATTAAATAAAAGGGAAGTCAGGGCTGAGGAACTGCGCTGCGATTTTAAAAGTGCACTGCAGACAAAAAGCCGTCTGTTCGCTCACTGGACTTCATATTCAAACCCAGTGCAAGGGAAGTTTAGCTTGAACTCATCTTCACCTTTAGAAAGTCCCACGCTACAGGCTGCTTTTCTCAAGAAAATGAACAAAAAATGGACAACTTTCTTCACTAACCACAAGAATTAAGGTTTTGTATCGACTCTGCAATGAGATCTATTTGGGGTTCTAAATAAAACATGCTCCATTTTATGATGCACATCCTTGGCCATTCAGTGTACATCTGGTGACCCCCGTGTGCCCTCCCTCCTTTCAGTGTCTTTCCTGCCTTTGTTAAGACTCAGCACTGTAGTGAACAGCAGCCAACTCAGAAGCAGAAGTTTTAGGGCAAATACAGGACATCCTCTCAGTCTACTTTAATAGAGTCTTTGATTACACAAAGTGCAGTTTGGCTTTGATGTCCTTTTTAAATAATAATATTCTTTATTGTGAGGTAAGGCAGATATTGGGGTGTATGATGCCACAATGTTCCTATTGGTTGCCTTACTTTATGTTAATATGTTCTGTTAAAGTGATTATATATATATATACACACAGGCGCTTACAAACAGTTTTGGAATAGGATACAGAACAGATAACAGAATATGATACCTTTTGACTGAAGTCAATTGAAAACTGTAAAGAGCCAAAAATATTTAACCTATCAAAGCCCACCTTCCCACCGTCAGGTAGGTAGACTAGGCCAGGGGGTCGGTGAGAATCAGAAAATGTATTTTTTTTTACTGAGGTTTTAGCCACATGCTCAATAAGCACAATTGCAGAAACTAGAAGACGTCATCTTAAAACCGCCAAGTGGACAAAGCTTGCTCCAAAACGAGAGTGAATCTGAGGTTTGTTTTCAAGTTTGTTGAACCAGGGAGGCGGGGCCAAGTTTAAATGTTTTGTTTACAAACTGTAGTGACAAATTTCCTACATAGTCTGCCTTTAAACACATGTATTGTTTAAAATATGAGAAATATTGTGTTTTATGATGCTCACTGAAAGATGAGCTTTCCCCAGACAACATCTTATAATATCTAATATACTTTCCCACATTCTCAATCTGTGCACAGGAAAAAAACACTTCTGAATGGCAAACTAGAAAAAGAGGAACACATTCATACTAGGTCATGCATTTTAGTACTTTATTTTTGAGATATCAGTGCAAATGAACACCAAAAATGAAAACATAAAAAATGAAATAATGTTTCAGGTCTTCACATGAAAAAAATGAAACATCTTTTTTTAATATTTGCTGCTACAAATGTATTTCTTAGATGCACAATGCAGATCTATGATTGTACGTCAATCCCCCACTATAGCCCCCGAGCTCTTTCACAGAGCTTTGTTAACCAGTAACAGAAAAGAAAATCACAAAAATATTCAATGCACGTTTATTTTTCACACATTTTAATCATCTTGCTCAACAGTCTGTGGTTATTTAGGGACTGTTCATATTCTAAACGGACCTCTCTCTGTGATAAAAAAAGACCTATTTTAAGACTTGACATTTTCCCCCATCACCAGTAGGGATACACAGGTAGTTCCCATGCGTCTGCATGCAACAGGCAGCAGTGAGGAGAGTCAGACATTATTACACAACACAGCGCAGGATAGATTATCATTTACCACATAGAGACACATGCAAAGAACAAACCAACCAAAAAAGATGGGCATAGCATCCTCTGCCTTTGTATGTACACTTGTACGCATATAATTCATATTTACATATCAGGGCATTAAAAACTAGGGTAATATCTTTTCTTAAACATTACAAAATAGTCATCTTTCATACTGAAAGTACTATTTACACAAATATATTTAACCATTGTGAAAATGTATTAATAATCGAAGAGACGTACTTCATAGGTATATGTATTAAAAAGATCACAAGACTAAATGGATAAAGCAGTGTGTGACATTAACTGAAAGAATACAGTACAATCAAAATAAGGAGCTAGATACCAGATATCCCTCAAGACACCAAAACGTCTTGGTGATTATTGGGGGGCAGGTACACATATCCAGCTGCTTTGAAAACAAATATGTACCTGTGGTCTTCTCTTAATTATCATGCAATTCTTTTGTCATTTTATGAGTTAAGAGACTGCCACAAAAAAAAGATGTCCATAAACCACAACAGTTAAGAAATGATGAAAAAAAATCACAAACTTTAAAATTCTCAACAGATATCAATACTGACATTTTTTTTTATTACATGCCATTAAATTATTCCAAAAAGGACACAGAGACTTCAGCTTCGATAGTGCAAACTCTAGGTGGTCCTTTATATGAAATGAAAAAAAAAAAGCCATGTGCTTCACACTTTAACTGTTTGTGTGCATGAAGAAAATTGGTGCGGGTTTACCCAGGATGGTGAGATAAGTTTCTCAGACACTGCAGCCTTTTAACTGTTGCTCTAGAAACCTGTTTACACACAGTTGCTCAACTGTAAGCACCACACACGCTCTGTTGACCCATCTGCTCAAAACTGCACAATCTGCATACACATCACCCTGAATTTGCACTGTCGAATATTGCCCTTAAAGTTCAATTCAAATAAAAACATAACTCAATGAATTGTGACTATTCAAACCTCCATTGATATATTCTCCAACCATTGGTATAACTGTGAATCTTGAGGAAAAGCAAGACATACAGTAGCATTCATCATGGTAGGATCCTCACTGAAGCTATTGCAGTATGAATATTGTTTTCAAGGTCCTCCTTTGAATGAATTTATCATGTACATTGTTGTAATAGACCGCAGTGTCTGCCCTAGAATGACTTTATTTGGAATCTTATCTAAAATTGATGGGACTCTGTCTATCTGAAAATGTTCTGATGGAAAAAATAAATAAATGTCCACTGAACTGAGCGCTAACATTTTTGGAGTCATCAATAATAAATGTTGCCTGAAATGTTCTTTCTAAATGTTTTATGGCAGGCAACAAAGGGGACATGGAATAGTGATATGTGTACAATTCAGATACAAATAATAAGTGTAAAACAAGACCAAATTGCAAAGGAGGACTTCATAATTGACTAAATGAAGTATGCAGTGCATGCTAATAACTGATGGGAAAGATTTAATTTGTGACAGTCGTGTAGTTTTGGTTGAATCAATTAGACATTTTGCAAAGACAGACCTGTTTTGCACCATTTCATGACCTCACTATTTAAAATTGCAATGCAAGTATGCATTTGAATTTGCTCTCTTCCACAAAAAGAAAAAAAACAAAACAAAAAACAAAACATTTTTGCATTCTTTGTTATTTGTCCCATCAAACCAATTTGGCAAGTCATTAAAAAAGGGAAAAAAACAAGTCAATGAATTAGATTCCGCTGTATTTTTCTGTAGTTGATACAACTTCTAGTCATATGATTGGCTCAGCCCCTGGCTCTCATGGCTGTGCTTGTCATTGTGGTTCGGTGATTGCGGGATGGAGCTCAGACTGTGTTCATAAGCATGCATGTCACTGATTGGCTCTTCTTTAACTCTGACCACAGACTGGGTTCCCTCTGCCTGATCCCGCACCTCTTTTCTCAGCTGAATGCTGCCTTTCTGCAACATGTAATAGAGAATGGGGTTGGAACGGGAGAGCCGTGGAGAGTCCAGGTTAGAGTCACAGCCCTCCTCCTCCTCATTCTCCTGACTACTCCATCTCACAGGGCTCTCAGGCTCCTGTTTTACAAGAGTAGGGGGGTCCCGTTTTTGAGTGACTGGCCATGGAGCTTGGTGGCGACTCCAGGGCGTGCGGATAGGGCTGTCACCTGCAGGGGGGGTGGGCAGTGGTCTGAGATTACTTGGAAGCCCTGAGTTAAGGGAACCATGGGGGTGCCAGCCGGGCAGGTGGAGGAAGCTGTGATTATGGGCGGGCTGGCTGAGAATGCTGCCATTGGCCTTGCCATTGGCCTGCAGGACAGAAGGACTGGGTGTCCCCCGGTGCTGCTGGGACAGCTCCTTCAGGCAGTTGTCAGAGAGCAGCAGCTGTTTGAGCACATTGAAGCCCCGACTCTCTCTGGTGAGGGTTTCACTTGGTGGGCTCCTTGGTGGAGCCTCCTCTTCCTTCACAATCCTCTGCTGCTCAGGCTCTTCCTGAACAACAGAAGATGCAAAAATGTTCATGTTCATGTCTCCACCGTCTACTGCTCGTGGAGAGCAGGTATTATTCAAACTGTCAGTCCGATCAGAGCAGAGTCGTCTTTTTTTAGGACTGGGGCTTGGATACTCGCGCTGTTCCTCTTTAACCTGCCTGGGCTGGGGCTCAGCCTGCATAGCAGAACTGGTATAGTAGGTAGCAGTCTGTTGTTTAAGCAGCTGGCTGAGGAGGCCATATTTTGCTATGACCTCTGCAGGCCTTGGTTCTGTTTTTAAGTCCTGCTGAGAATCTGAAAGGGGGCTATTCTTCTCATAGCCACTAGGTCTCTTTCTGCCACTTGATTCCTCAGACATGGCTAAGGACGGTCCCATCTCCTCCATGAGCTCAGTTTTGACCTTAACATCCAAAGGGGGCCCATTGGAGCTATCACAGATGCTGGGGGCACCAGGGCTTTTCTCGTAGCACCCCCCTGCAACCTCCACACTTCTCCTGCCACTGCCACTGCCACTGGGCCTGTCTTTGCGGCTGACTGTAGCAGTAGCCGAGCCTGTTCCTAGAAGGAGCTGCAGCACAGTGCGCCTCTCTAGAAGGTTCTCAATCTGCGATGAAGGTGGAGAAGCTTCTTTCTGACTGAAAGGTGTGCCACTGCCTGAGGGTCTGTCTGAGAGTGGAGTGGTGGTGGTCCTATGGATTGGAGCATTGAGCCTTTCCAATAGGGCAAGGGGCCTGCTGGCATCAAGCTCCTGACCCATCCCTTTGCTGGAGGGGATGGGCGGGGAGGAAGAAGCTGTGCCACACTGAGCCAGATTTTGTAACAGTTTACTGGCACTGAAGGCAGGCTCAGAAGCCTTCTCAGCAGGGAAGGCTTTAGACTTACACAAATCCAATGGGCCGGACTGGACGTGGGGGGAGGGGTAGGAGTACGGGGACAGTGCACCTCTAGGGTCACGGTTAAGTGGATAGAGGGGCTGGGCTGGGGCTACAGGTCTGTCTATGGGGCTTTTTGTCCTGGTCTCCTCCCAGGGCACAGATCCCTTTGGTTGGCCTCGAGACATGGTGGCCATAGTTATATCAAGTGGCAAATCCTGGTTACCTACACTTTTATTAACCATCTCATTATTTCTGCGCTCAAGAAGAAGCTGCATTAATGTGACCTTTGAGTGTGATTTCTGGTCTGGGCTCATTTCGGGCTCCTTGTTCTTGCACACCTTTGATCCTGATGGCTCTGGCTTCCACTTGTTTATCAAAGATTCTGTTAGTTTGTCCAGGGAGGAGGTAGAGATAGAGGAGGAGGAAGATGAAGAAATAGCAGTGGAAACAGGGGAGACAACAGTAGAGGATGGTGAAAAGGTTGTGGGGGGCTGAGCAGAAGCTGGAGGAGAGAATGCAACTGGGGGGGAGGAAAACACTGTGGTGGAAGAAGAGAGGGCAGAGGAGGAAGAGCAGGATGTTGAAAAAGAGGAAGAGGGGATGGTATTTTTGGGCCCTGTATCTTGTGTACTGGCCCGGTTTCTTATGGAGAGGTCAATGGGAGAGCAACTTGAGTAGGAACTTTCTGCATCACTGCTGTCCTTGGTAAGGCTCCTCTCCTGGATGGAGCACTCACTATCTGATGTGACTGAAGATGAGCCGCTTGGCGGCAGAATACCACAGCTGTCTTCCAGGTGCCCATTCTTGGTCAGCTGCTTCTGGTTGTTGTGGTTGTTGAGTAGCAGCAGCAGCAAGCTGCTGCATGTCTGAGGGGGACGGGTTGGACGTGAGTCAAAGCCTCGCTTCTCCCTAGGTGGTTGGCTGTGAGTGGGGTTTGGAGCATGTGGGGGAGTGGGTGGGGAGCTTTGGCTGTGGCCACGCAGCAAAGAGGGGCTCTGAGGACTGGACAGGGCTGTTCGAGGGAGTGTTGTTGTTATTGTGGTTGTTGTTGTCATTCCATTTTGGGTTGTTAAGGAGCTTAGTGTGTCTGGGGCTCCAGGCGGAGTCCCTCCCACACTAGGTGGCCTTTTGTCCTGGCTATGCTGCTGGTTTGCCATGGCAGCTAGTCTTTCACTGGCAGATCTTCCTGAGAGCTGGGCTTTGAGTGCATGCTCTCTGGAGTACTGCTGGAGATGGGCTTCACTGGACAGCAGCAGGGCCAGTTGACTGCAGGCCACACTGGGCTTGGGTGAAGGTGCTGGACTAGAACGTATTTTCACCATGTTGGCCACCGCCTTCAGACGCTCTGCACATGACACTGATTCCGCAGTTGTAGGAGCAGAGGGAGGTGTAGCACTGTGTGCTGACCGAGGTGATTCTGGGGGTCTGTCCTGACTGTGTCCACGGCGACTGTAAGGTGTGTTGCTGTGATTTTGATGTTTGTTTTTCCTCATTAGGCCCTTCAAGCGGCTTGAGGCCGTCCCATAAACAGGGAGTGGCTCTTTGTCCGCAGATGGTGCCTTGGAGGGAGAGGAACACTCACTGGGGGGTTTATTTGAGTGCTGAGACATTGCCACACTCTGAAGCCGTGAGCTGAATGACTGAAGCAGGGAAGCCAACAGGGTGCTCTCTCCAGCATGAGGAGATCCCTCTAGTGTTCCATTTTGTGGGCCTCCCCCTTGGCCATTCAGCTCCATTGGGGGTGAACTCATCCGCTGGTTCCCTGGATCACTCCAGGCTTCAGAGCGCAGTAGGCGGGCCTTCTTCAGGTGCTGTGAAGAACCCAGTGGGGGCCCATTGGTTCCACCCTTGGGAGCTGTGGGGCCATGGTTGGGCAGTTGGAAAGGCCCGCCCACCTTGTCACCCTGCTCCTGGTTGCTGTGGGCAGCCTCAGATCTCCCGCTTGCCGTGGCCCCAGGCCCGGCTACCACTGGATGCATCAGTAAACCTTCCAGATAAGTTAGAACAGCTGAATCCTTGTGTGTCTCAGGGCCAGGCTCCTCCCCATGAGTCATGTTCAATACTAGGATCCCCTCGTATGGTTCAGCACTGCTACTGGGAAACAAATGTCCACTAGGTCATCTGGCTGACAGTGGCATGTACTTCCTAAATACCAAAAAGAAGGCAGGCAATTGCACAGTGAGTCTGCAGGGGGCCGAAAGATGCACTGACCGGATGTGATCCCTTTCTGTAGTGGGCACAGTCAGCACTGTGGTGAAACAGCAGCCATGGTTGGAGGCAATCTGGGGCAGGTGGGCCTCCCAGGCATTGTTGTATGCCTTTAAACACTGTAGGATCCCACAAGGCCAAGCTCCAGGCTTATGTGAGTAGCAAGCGAGGAGTCAGCGGGATTTCACCACAAAGATGTTGACACATTCCGTGGCTGTGGATGTTTGGGAATGTCTGTCCTAAGGCCTGGCTGTGGTTCTGTCAGTGGCGCCTTTCAGCTTTGCAGATCTCACATGGGGGACCTATGGGAGTGAGTGAGAGAGAAAAGCAGTAGGGAGGGAGAGAGAGAGAGAGAG
>CAFUXE010000100.1:749741-767895 GCA_903364295.1 Serranus cabrilla | reverse complement strand
GGAGGAGGTGGGAGGGGAGTCATTCAACAGATGAGCACTGGCTACTATAGCTCTCAGGGGTTGCAACACAGGCGTCCATCTTTCTTCCTCGCATTTCGTCATTCCAGCCCGCATCCAGGAGCGATGGCTGTAAAGACGCATTTAGCAGTTCCTGCTTTGTCATCAAAATGAGTCCCATTGACTTTGGTTGCCTTCTGTTCACGACAGAAGCACCAACAGGAGCCGGAGTGATTGTCTCTGAATGAGATAGTGCGGCTATAACTGAGAGCCCTTACTAAAGCCTATCTTCTAAGCAGCACACAGTGGGAATACTCTAAAACTGCCCACACAGTGATCTGATTGCAGAAAGCTAAATTGACTTCAGTAATGTTATGCCTTGTTTTCTGACTCCATGGATGTTCTAGTGGCAGAATATACTGACATTTCAACATACATCTTTATGTATCTGATCAATTTACATAACATTTATAATGTCTGTATTATATATTCTTTTTTTTTTATTCAATCTATTTACACTTTAGTAGTTCAAGCCTTGACATTTTAGCCTCGTCTTACTCACATCCATTTCAAGATGTTTTCCATTCCAATATTATGCAATCTGGCCCTGATGTGGTATCAAGACTTGCGTGTAGCTACGATACTGTAGTCTGTAACATACTTGTGTGTGTGTGTGTGTGTGTGTTTGTGAATACAGAGGAAGATAAGCAGTGTGGAGGAGGCACAGAGAAGAGTTAAGATACTAAGGAGTGCTAACATCCACTGAAAACCGATCATCACAAACACTTTGATCAAGCACAACATAGATATTTGTGATATTTTGGGTGGAAATATTGTATCGATACATGGTCGCCATATTTTATTATATGAAATATAAAAACTGCAAATACAAATTTGTGTTTGTATTTACATTTTGGAGCTAGAATAAAAGAAAACAAATGGAAAAAACTCAGTTTGTCATGACAGTGTCGGTCAGTCTGTCTGCTCTGTAACCCCAAACTGCTGTAATAAAAGTGAGATGAATAGATGGAATTATTAGATAAATAGATATATATACAGTGGATATAATAGGCAGCTTACAAACACAATACATCATAATATATTGCAATATATACTCTTGCAATACTATCACAATAATTAATGTTAGTATGTGCTTGTTATTATCAGTTTAGACGATGTAATTGTGTATCACAATATCTCGATATGTGATTCCATTGAAAGACTATGAATTATCATAATAAATTATGACCCCGCCTTTGTGCTATGCAAATAAAACTGACTTGCCTTGTCATGTATTGTGTCTTTTACTTGTCAATTTGAGACAGATGTTTTAGTCTGTCTATGAAATTTACTGTTGCGGTGTAAATCTCTTCCCACTAACAACAGCGGTATTGAGTATTGCTATTAGCGGAGAGTGTCTACTGAATAAACAAACTATAAAGAGAACAGTAAAATGATTTGGCTTAATGCATGCTCCACACAACTATTATAGAGCCCAAACAATTAGAGAAATGAGCTTGTGGCCAAAAGGTCTCAGGTTTGAATCCTCAGTGGGCTGACAAAGTACGGCCTGTAAGTAGATGAGAAATGCTTCTATTCCTCAACATCTACTGTCAAAGTGCCCTTGAACAATGTTCAGTGGCCAACAACACAAGTGCTGGGCAGCTCCCAGGTCTATAATAAATCAAAAACTCTGCAGTAAATGCATGACACTTGTTCTGCTAGATTGCACATTAGTTTGTTTTTTTGCAGAGGATCTCTGCAATCAGAAAGCGGGATGCCACGCTCAATCCTGTCTGCCCCATGTCACATGCTTTTGTGACTGACAGATTTACAAACAGTGGGGTTTGAGTTGGCACAGTGGTAGTAGTTAGAGAGGCTGTTAGTAGAGATAAGTGCCTGGGCAGGTACTCCTGTATCTGTGGCATCATCCTGAATAAAAATATTACTGAGAAGGGGAAAGGAAAGTCACTACAAGCAGTGGGATTCAGTTACTACTTAAGGTTTTTATAATCAAAATATCACAGATAAAACCTGTGCAAAAAAGATGTGTGGAACATACCTGCCTGAGCACAATCACACACAGACACACACACACAGACACGTACGCACGCACGTCAAAACATGCCACTTTCATACAGCAGCAGTGGTGTTTTGATGGCAGATAAGATTTGCTGTCATTAAAGGCAGCCAGTGGATAAGAGAGGAGAGTGCAGAGTCCAGTCTTGTGACTGTTCAGCAGCCTTAACATCATTTGCATTTGGCCATTTGAATGTCCTCTGGTTCTGTTGCAGGCTATTGCACATCACTCAACAGCAGCTCCCTGGACAATAGCAGATGGCCCAGTCAAATCAAGCTCCATCTAATACAGAGGATCCTTTGAGGTACAGCACGCTGGTCAGACCACTCAAATACAAGTTCTTTTAAAGTGCAACTTAAAGTGTGGCTATAAATGTGCAGGTTTTAGTTATCTGTGGCAAAAGAGGACAAGCTGAACTACCTTGAACATCTTGTGTAAGTTCAGGTCAAATAATTAAGCAGCTTAAATGCTCAACAAAAGAAAGGCTAAAAGGCAGACCTCCAGACACAGGCAGTATTTAGAGGGCTTTTAAAAAGTTTGACTTTTTTCTATGTTACTTTTAGTTTGTTAGTCAAAGTTACAGCGGTTCTGTATAAAGGTAGCACATTAACTGAACACAGCGTGTTTTGTTTTTTTTCTCCTCGTATTACGACATCCAAACAGGTCGCCGTTGGGAAAGCTTTGGAAGTTGCCCTTTTGGAACCTGAACTGAAGTTCTCTGCCCTCTTTCCTGTAACTTGCAGCAAACTCAGCTCCCTGACCTTTTGCCTCCACGCTCATGCAAAGTCCAATGAAGCAATAGGACATTTCAGGAAGAGGAACACCTACACAAAGGCCAGTCGAAAAAGACCTCCCTGGCAGCTACCAAAAGAAAAAAACATCTTTGAACTCTACCAAAACATATCTGACATGATGACACTGTGATAGGAGGCTGCAACAGACCAACTTCCACCAACTGCATGCTGATCTGGGACCTGCCAGTGCTTACAGACAAGGTGATTTTTCGGGATGTGATGCAGGCAAACAAAATGACTATTAATGGGGATTAATAACAAAACGATGAATCCTGATCATGACTTTTAATTTGATTTAAAAGATCAAATATTACCTTCATATTTAAATTAATAGATTTAGTGTAGCAACAGTGACACAATGCTTTGTACCATTTACACTACCTCCACTCACTGTATTTAGTGTACATGCTCAGGGGTTAGTGCCCCTGAGTCGCACTGCAAAGTATAACATCCAAAATGACACCACAGGGGCATATAAATATATGAAAGGCAAATTTCATACAATTTAGAGCCAATTTCAATACAGAACTGAATTGCAAAAAGCTCCCAGTGAAGTATGAGTCTGGGCAACCAGGGAGGTTTCTCTGTCAGTAGCCTAATGTATCCAGGACAAAGCTATATTTTAACATTTATGACTAAATCTATAACAACACTTAAGTCATTTTCAAGGCCTTGAGGTACATTAAAACCCTTCAGGATCTTTTTAAAAGAAGCAGGACTTGCCAATAGTATATCTTAGGATAGTGCAACTGTGAAGTGTTTCCCATTGGTGGTGCTAAAACTACTTCAAAATAGGAGGCTGTCTACTGTTTTGACCCAATATGATTAACTACATTAACTGTACGAGCGTTATATTACAGCTCCTTTAACATGGACAGCCCTACAGTGTGTATAGTTAATAAACTAGCCGAAGGGCTGATATTATTCATTCAGTGTTCATATGGCCAGTCAGTGTGACAGCAGCCGTACAGTAGCCTAAAATAGGCTACACTTAGAAAATTAGCAGGACGGTTTCATTTGATTCAGCCGCGGTCGGTACGTGTGCGAGGATACATGGACTAGAATTTACATTTATTTAGATTTTTACACAGGTTAATGTCGCTTTTGTCGGCCGAATTAACTGGTCGTTAGGAAATACAGACAGCGGTTGTTTTAGCTAAACGACTGAGGGCTAAAACAGAAGCCTATAGCACCGCACACAGCCAGACTCCACTTCTTTATGCAGCGTTTTCAGCGCTATATCCATATGCGCCTCAGCTCGCCTAACGACACACAAACAGCCTTTGCTATCCTCGACAAAACACCCTATAATCTACTATAATCCTCGACAAAGCGTCCCGTATGATAGTGTTTTTCACCCCCTGTGGTAATAATAATTCTCCAGATATGACAGTGCGTTTATCTGTAGCACGTAGAGCCCCTACCTGCGTTGTCCACCCCACAGTCAGCCGGAGAGGCGCATCGTTATTATTCGACAGGAGGAGGCAAATCCAATGAAAACGGTCGCATCTGTCTTGACACTTTTGGCAGGGGAACAAAAATGGCGAGGCAGGCTTTAAAAAAATAATCAAAATGTTATTCCGAAAAAAAGCCTCGTTTTTCGGTGCTGCGACTGTGAGCTCGCTGAGGTGTGTAGCGTGTAGTCTGTGGGAATTGTTTATTCTCGGAGTCCCCTCGCTGTGGAGAAGTGAGCGGAGACAGCCACACTCCTCCTCCTCTGCCTGCCGCTGACACCACCCTTAAAGGAACAAGCCTCCATTCAGCTGCTGCCCACTCACTCCCACTGCCAATAATAATAATAATAAGAAGGATCATAATGATAATAATGGTAGTAATTAGAATGTGCATTAAGGGGCATATTATGCCTTATTCTTTTTTATGTTCATCTACTTGTTTTTAACCATTACTAACTATTTTTGTACGTTTTAATTGTAATTCAATTGTTGCATAATGTAAATGTATATTAGTATCATTAGTTGCGTAAACTATTTACAGTGACAGAACTGTAAAAAAGACATAACTGACAAAAAAAATAGTAAAGTAAGTATATATATATATATATATATATATATAGGATGTAGTCTCTGAACCAGTAGCAGGTTTTTTAGCACTTTTGTCAAAGACCATCCACAAAAAATGCTTTACACTAAATAGAGGAACATAGTCTAGGTACTTTTTTAAAAAGTTCTGGGCTTTACAGGATAACTTAAAAGGACACTCTGCTGATTTAACACATGCAGTTAAACAAACATACATGCCATTAAGTATCACCACTCAGCCTGGAAGTCAGTTATATCAACTGTGGCTCTGGAGGAAAAGCATTTAATCTAAAACTAACTAACTTGTTGGTGCCAGTTATATTTCTCTGCTAACCAGTCAAAATGCAATTTTCACCCTTGTCTGTCCTTGGACTTGTATGTAGTGAAGACAGAATTTAATAAAATGTATTAAATGTATTTTGCTATAATTAGCATGAGAATTCTTGATTTTTCTTGAATGTTTTGTGAGGTCACCGTGACCTTTGGCCTGTGACCACCAAATCTTTTAAGAGTTCATCTTGATGCAGTTCCAGATGATGAAATTCCCTTAAGATGTTATTGTGAGAATGAGAAAATTGGGCAGATATGCAGGGGAGCATCATCACGAGAGGCAACCCAAAACAGTTGTAAAAAGAGTTATTGAATTAATTAATTAAAGTAATTAAATTCAGCTAGCCACCCATAACTGTCATACATACACCGGGCCTTGATGAGTAACAGTGATCTTCACCTTTGACCTCTGCGTTCATGAAAATGTGACGGACAGATAGACAACCTGAAAAAGAAACCCTGATGATGTCACCAGGGTCTGGATCAGTCTGGGCTCAGAGATCTCCATTATAAACAGAAAGTTATACACGGAGACATGGACATTTACCAGGCAGGGGAAGTTTTAAAAAAGATGCTATTAAGTTGCATTATGGGAAACGTAGGATCCAGTGTCTATTTAGCTTGACCCATATAAAGACTAAAGATCAGAATATCTCTGCCTCAGCTGCATCTATTTTGGTCATTTGTTTTATTTATGTGACTCTCATAAGGAGATTCAACACTGAATCACAACAGCTGTATATCTTTGGGCTCTGCTAGAATATAAAATGTACTTTAGCCTGACTATTAATATCATATTTGTGACATATTATTATGGAGGATCTTCCTATACCCACTTTTCTTTTCATTTGTTGAATAAAGATTGTTTATTTGGGTCAACATAAAGCAAAAATAGAATTGACATTATTCACTTTGCATCAGTATGTGTACATCCCCACATGTTTTATTTCACAATGAACAGTAAAATACCAATAAATGGGCAGTTTGAAATCCTTAATAGAGACTTTAGAGTAATTCCACAACCTATCCCCTGTATAACAAAAGCTAGCTAATAAAAATGGCTTTTCGGTTAAATGAAGAATTAAGTAAGAAGTGGCCCAACCACCCTTTTAGTCAGCATCTCTAAACAAATCATTAGGCCTCTCCTTGGATGAAGTCCAAGATATGAGAGGTAAAAGAATATATCTGCCACAATACTGGAGATTTACTGTCTCAGCACACAATGACCAAGTGTAGAAAATGAACAACATCAACGCCATCGAGGTGTCCTTGAACAAGTCACCGAGGCAGCTCCCAGGTGTGAACGTGTGTCACTAAAGTGTGAAGCAGCGTGTCATTCATAAACAGCAGATGTGCCTATGAAAACTTTTTAAATCACTTGAAATATTACCTTTTCAGTTGTCATTAGAAAGGAATAGTTTTCACACTAGTTGTTTAAATCTAAACTTGATTGTAGACTGAAGTCTTTTCTGACATCTAGTGCTAATCTGTGCTATCAGGTCCACTGGCCTGCAGTCAGTCTTCTCAACATGGCCTTGAACAAAATGTCTCTAAGGACCTGGGGAACATCAGTGTTCTCATGAATAAGAACACAACAACATAACCTACTTCTACCCATCCCTGTCTCTGTTTCCCTTGTCAAATCCAGGATGGGGGGTAGTGTGTGTGTGTGTGTAGGGGTGGTGTAGCTCCTCCTCCCACTGCTCTGCTATCACATCACGCTGTGTTATTGGCCACTTGTATGCAGCCAGTTGGATACTGTGCCTTCTAACCTGCTGCAACCCCACCGTGGTGTTTAAACAGTAATTCAGTTCATTGCCAGTAGTATAAACAGAGGCGGCACTTAACATGTCAGTCAGGTAAATTGGATAGTTTTCTTTTACAGGGCTGTTGTGCGCAATAGGTGTTACCTGCAATTTGCATTTTGAGTACAACAGCAGTTAAAAGTCTGATCAAAGTCCTCGCCAAAGTGCTATTCATAAAAAGTTGATGTTGCTGCTTTTATTGTTGTTGTCTGATTGCACCACGAGTGCTGCTCAGGACATTATTTTTGTGTTCAGCCATAACATCAGCCTTAACTTAGATGAGTTGACTGGTTCAGCAATTTGGATGGTATCTCACCTTGTAACCTCTGAACCGGAGTGACCTTTCATCTTTGAACTCTGACCCCGAATGCCTCATAAATGGAGATACAATATCCTCCCTTTCATTCCTTCCCCCCAACCAGAACGCGCTGAACTTTGCCCCCGAAGCTTTTCACAGAAATGTGGTTCAGGAAACTTTGACCTCAAGTGTGTGGACAGATTGTGACCAACAAAAAAGTCTGAGGCCTGTTTGAAAACATTTTGTCAATGATTTTATTCATGTTTGTGTGTGGAAGTGCAGAAAAGAAGGCTGGTTACAGATGTTAACAGGCTGGTGTGGCTCGACACAGCTGTGGCTCGTGACAAAGGGAGCGAAGGAAATGGTAAAAGTGTGTCACATTATAAAAGGGAAGGTTAACAAGCATTTAAACGTCATTAGGAAACGGACTTTGTCGTTTTACAAACCTGACTTTTTACAATCTTGTCAACACAGTTAACCCTCTGAGACCCACAGAGAGCCAGGAGATATTTCAGGAGAGGCAGTAGAAAGAAAGCAGATAACCTGAAGATTCATTTCAAATGCAGTTCAGCACTGTGTATCAGCTTTTTCTGGTCATAATTATGTAATATATACTGTGTTTTGGTTAGCAACCTATTCAAAAGAGTGTAAAAAGGGCTTATGGGAGTATATGATGGCCATTCCCATGCTAAGATGTTGCAGCAGTACTTTGGTTGTTGACATTTGTTACACAGCTTTGGTACTATTTTAAACCATTTTGACAATTTAGGAATTGATAAAAAAAAAATAGTAGAAAAAAATCCTTCCACAATACCAAGACCTTGAGGAACACCACAGAAAAAGCGATGCTGTCATTTGATATTAAAAACCTTTGATATTATTGTCAACAATTTCATTAGGCTGGTTACTGAGGTTACAACTGGTAATTTCATACAGTGAAGTCTAGTTTGTCAACAGAATCCACAAAAGTCTTAGGTTTACAGTGATACCCAGTTTATACAATTGTAGGACTGTTTAGTCCAACACATATATTCAACAACACAATTTTAGAATAGGTGAACATTACATCTGCATTTTTTGCATAAAAAGGCTGCCCCAAACTGCATGACATTAGCACAAAGTGGGCATGTCTGTAAAGTGGGGACTTGTGGGTGCTTATAGAACCAATCTTCATTTAGATATCTTGAGGTCAGAGGTCAAGGGACCTTTGAACATGGGTATATAACAGTATGGTACCAGTATCTGCATTCATGTAGACTACTAGAGCCCACTGCAGCCTCTGCAAGAGGACCAGTCATATTAAGTAAAACAGAGCTGAAGTAGGATTTTGTGACAGAATTATATAAAAATAACCAACAAGTGTAGAGTAGAGTGAAATTAGAATTTCAAATTTCAAGTGTTTTCTTTGACAACAGACAAAGAGGGACAAGTGAAAGGCATTATTCAACAGGCATATTGTCATGTAGAAGATTGTTTCTTTAATTAAACAACTTCAGTCTTCATAGCTGATTAAAACAGAAGAAGCAACAATGAAAACTGCAAAACCATTCACCCACTCTTTCATGTGTATAGTTCTGTAATAAAGCCAGTTCATGTGTGGCTCACCTTTATGTCGGCAGGAGTTCACGGAGCGGTTACTGGAGCAGATTATCATTCAAATCTTTGGATGGGATATGCAGATTTGATTTGTTCCTCCATCGAGGAATACAGGGAACTGACCTTGGCCCTCTTTTAAAATTGGTTTTCTACATACATATACTGTACTGCACCGGATTTTTCAAAGTAAAGAAAAAAATTGATGGAAAACATATGAACGTGTGGGCAAAGGTCGCCTCTGCAGTGGCGTTCTCCTGGCCCAGCAGTGCAAACAGAGGAGAGTTTAGATTCAGACGCCTGATTGTCTCAGAGGGAGGGAGCCGGAGTGTCAGCAGACATTAACCCTCCACCTTTGACCTCTACTCCCCAATTTCAGCTGCAGTGTCTCCCAAGGTTTGGAGTGAAGGAGGGCCCTCTTGGGGAGGAGGCAGGTGCGAGCTGCAGTGGGAGGGCCCTCTGGAAGTCACACCATACTGTAACCTTTGAACTGGAATGAGTAAGGGAAGGTTGTGACATTCCCCACATATACAGCTGCAGGGCAGGTTCTACTAAAACCATATGACGCAGCAGAACCTTCCCACAAGGAGACAGATGAGGCATATTTGGAGTCTTTAACTGTTGTCTGTAATAAAACCCTGCCAAGGCTTATTTAAAGGCCAATTCCATCAGCGTTGTCGTCCAAGTTTTTGAAATGTAAACGCCCACTCAGCCTTTGCAAAAAGCAATGATGGAAGTTACCATGGTAAGCTCTGAATGCTAGTGCTAGCTGAGTCAATCTGTACTGTACTGTAGTTTGAAGTCATGGCACAGAATATACTGCTGTGGACGCCATGTTGTGTCTGATCTCAAAGACATACAATAACACAAACAAACTAATTTAACTAGGTGTCAGTAACACACTCCTGTGGTGAAAATTGCATATTTTGACAATGGGGTCTGGTGGTTTTGAAGAAAGCAGAGATAACAGCTTGAGTTTCCAGGCAGAAAGGTAAAGGAGTGAAAATATTTTTTGTGAAGCTTACAGTTAAGTGGATATACATTTTTATGTGAATAATATTCGTTTTGCTGTGACCCCCATCAGTACATATCATTCTCTCCAAACAGTCATTTTACCTCACTGAACACAGGAGTTGTTGGTTCACTGCTGCCTCAGTCTGTTAGTTTGTTTGTGTTATTGTGTGACTTTCAGACTTGGATCCAAACTAATGTCCACAACAGTACATTTCTTAGTTCCCATGCCAGTTTCCTATTTCTCCAAACAAGGAATGTACTGACAGCTGTCAGTTATACACACAGGCTATGGAAAGGGATTATATGCAGCAAAGTCATCATCCAAAAAACATGCATCAGGTCACATAGGTAATGTTTTCAGAGGGGTTTGGAAAAGTAGCATTTTCATGCTAAACCACCCATACTTTTACCAAAATGGGAATGTTTGGATTCGAATAAGGAATACTAATGGGAAGCTGCAGAATGATAAAATGACCTAAAAGGGAAAAAAATGGGTTGGCCTTTTATATCAGAAAAGTAAACAAGGATAAAAGCAGGTATTCCCTTTCAAAGTAATTTTGACAAGGTCAGGGCCTGAACTTACCAAGCGCTGAACACTTATGAAAGTGACACTGGCCTTGTGATGAGTGGATTATTCATTAACGAGTGAAACTGTCTTTATTGGCGCAACAAACTATGAACAGAGAAGAAAATGCATGACCTCTGTTCAAAACAAACAGACAAGAGTGATTATGACTGGATTATGGCAGACATGCTAAACAGCCATCTCAGTCATCTCAGTAAATATTCCACTTTTGTCCTTGAAGTGAGTCAGGGAGATGAAAATATGTCTGATAGACAAGATAGATAATTCCAGTACAACGCAGCACTGCGCTAAGAGAGGAGATACATGAAAGTCACAGCTGCCACTGTCATAAAAGGTGTGCCAAACTACTGATTCAGTATGATGACCCCATCTCTCTCATTTCACATTATTCTCTCATCAGACTCACAATCAGTACGTTCCGTGAGTTTATTTAAATTTGTGCTGCCAGGAAAAGTGTTCCAGGCAAGCAACATTATATTTGACTGAGGTCATCATGGGACAGCGAGAAATGTCTTCTGGGGTATTGACGCACAGACAGTTGATATTACGGTCACTGTCCAGGTATGTCAGTGTTATTTAGTGCGGCAGCTCCGTGTTGAGTTTCTCTGGAGAGCCAATGATCTGACTGAAAGGATCCACACTCAGTGCAGCGCCCTGTGAGAGGATATCATGATGTTGGCCTCACAATAGGGATGGTGTCTGCTTTCCCATTCAACAGTTTCTTCAGTCTGCTATCGGCGAAAGAAAAGAATAGAGCTTCATAAACACCTATGGTTTAAAAAAAAAAAGAAAAAAATCTCCAAGGCCTTCCTGCCTGGAGCTGTTTTGTTCAGGCGTGACTGTGAAACTTGGATGTTATTCAGTATCCTGCATGACCTGAATGCACATGGCATGCAAAGTTTAGAGGTGAAACAACCAGTTTGCTCCAAAAAAAAGGACATCCTCGCGTATTAAAACTATTCATTTCATCATTCTGCTTTTACCCGGCAAAGCAAATGTTCTGCCAGGGAATCAATTGTAAGGCTGCTGACAGCAGTGGGAATGTTTACATCTCCCTACGCCTGTCCTCATATCTAATGCTTAACCCATACCCACTTGCTCTGAAATAGAAAAATCAAGAGGAATTTTGGAGTTGTTTTTGGATAACTGTCAAAGTATGGGAAAACAGGTCACTGCGTAAGCGTGGCTGCCTCTGTGTGAGAGCACTGTGTTTGTGTGTGTGTGTGTGTGGGAGAGAGAGAAACGCAGTTCACGCGTGTGAATAGGAATGCAGGCAAGACTAGGTCGACTCCTGTGTGGGTGAGTTGCCTCACGTCCCCCTGAACATGCACTGGCCCTGCATCTTGTTGACCTAGTTGGTGCTCTTTGACTAATCCCTGATGATTCTGCGGGTGGTCTGGGAGGAGCTCTCCTCCAGTTTCCTCCGCATTTGAATATCAGATGGCAAAGGCGGGGCCTCGCTGAAAAAAACCCATCTCAGAACTGCCAAGGGATTTTACTGGAGCGCCTGCCAACACAACATGCAATGTTTTTGTAGTGCTCCCTGCACCTCCTCTCCCTCTCCCTCTCCCTCTCTCGTGTGCTATCATGGGGCTTCCTGACATAAAAGGCACCCATATTTTTTTACCCATATTGACCCACTGGTTCAAACTGACACCGATACTTTAATTGTGTTTGTGTGTCCAAGTGTGTGTGTGTGTTTTTCTGAGCGATTAGAGGCTGGGTTGTAGTCCTGATCATGTAGCCATCAGCACAATTCAGCTATCAGTGCTGGTCTCTCAGCTTACACATGAAACAGGAGTTTTCCAACTGACACACAGCTGACATGCTCTCTTCTTGTATGAGGTTTTCTGTTTGGGGGATCCAATTACTCTTTCACCTTGTGGTTTATGACTCTTCCAACCTGCTTGTTCATGCAGTATGGGCCATTTGCAAGCATAATGAGTCACACTGCCAGATTTCTTTAAAACACCCTCAGAATGAGGAGGCTGGTTAAGAGTGAAATGGAAAAATTAGCCTCTTTTTGAAGCTTTTATCAAGTTTATTCTATTGATATTTTTAAATTCATAGTGGACACATGATGTGCGTATTTATTTAACATGTGTGTGACAAATGTAACAGTGGAGCAACGCCTAATCTGCAGTCAAAGCTGCTGTGTTGATGTTGGTTTTACACTGGACGAGCTGCTTTGTTTGACAGAGGCTTTACTGGGAGGACACAGCGGGGGCTGAGCTAAAGAGTCAAATATCAGGGACAGAGGCACCTTACTGTCCCTGCTGCTGCACTCCCTCACACACACACACACAGATGGTGGTGAGCGAGGACAGTGAAAACACAGCTCAGTGTCCCTGGGCCCTCGTCCTTCCTCCACCCATCCACCACCAGCCGTTCCCACGGGGCCGTTAACATCCTATTGACCCTGCTCACTCATTATCAGATCAGCATGGAACACACTGGGGCACTTTAACCCACTCTGTATACACATGCACACATCCTGACACACACACACACACACACACTGGTTGCAGATGACTCTCAGGACAGTATTTTGCTTCACAGCGACCCTACCTTCAAACCCACAGTAGGACACTAAGCTAGCTTCAGCGATCACTCCTCTGTGAGTTTCACCAGGAGCTCAATGCCCATTGCTACATCTCCTTCACAGATGCTGGCGGGTCCCGTGGGACAGTCACGGCTTCCCAGCATCCCCCCGCTGATTGTCAGTAAACGTGTTGACATAAATGTAGTGTGGCTACTAATGAGCTGCCAACCAACAACCACTGTCAGACCTGTCAATATGAGACAGAGGCTGATTTTAGCTCATTACGCTAACATGTCTAACAATAGATTAAAGCATAAAGATCACAGTATTTTATCCATTTGAAGGCCAAATCATTAGCTGGGAAAATATCTCACAGACATTAGAATGCAGTGTGGACATGTGTAGTCTGTGACGGCCCCCTCCAGCAATTGAAATTCATGACAGGTCCGAGGTAGTGTGATACTCATGTAGGCACAAAGCCTGCACATCTAATGTTTATTGATAGCAAAGCCTACATAGGCTGTTATTATTTCAAGGCAGTATGGGAAGGCTTAGTTTCAGTGTCTGCATGTGTGTGCGCGTGTGCCGTCTGTGTGTATGTGTACACGGCCTCAGTGTTTGTTTGTGTCACACAAAAAACAGATTAGTGAAAACACTGAGGTAAAATAAGCAGCCTGACCTTGCTCTGAAACTGAAAGGCAATCCTCTGAATGATCCGCGGGTCAGTAGCTTTGTCCTTCAGACAGTTAAAGTCTATCCTTCTCATCCCGCCCCTCCACCCCCGCCTGTCTCACTGTTTCCTCCTCTATCCCTCTCTCTCTTTCTTCTACTTGCATTCACATTAAATCCCTCTTTTTCTGCACCTTATGTAAAACTTATTCTCCTCTATTCTCTGTCCCTGCAAAACTGTCTGTCTTAATATGGCACACACACACTCACACACAAAAATGCATTCAGAACTCTTGATATGCATGTCATCTTTTCATGTCTGGTCTTTGAACACGGCTGTTTGTGTTATTTCAAGACGTGATTGTTCCCCATGACAAGCCGTGATGGCACTGATGTGTCTGATCTGCCGCTACACCTCAAAGGCAGACGAGCAAGACGCAAAGGCGGCAGCAGATACTACCAGCCATATTAAAGACTTCCCCCGCAAACTCTTTGAGCTGTGAAATGTTTGACGCTTTAAGAGCGTTGCCAAAGCGGGTTGCCAGGTGAACACTGGCAACCCCCCCCAATCCCTTCATGTATAGGATGCCTCAAGAGTTGCTGCATTCACTAGAAATTGCAAGTGTGTCAGCAAGTTCCAGATGTCAGTTATGCAATGTCTAATTACAGAAAGAAGCGTAGCTTGTTGTGTTACTTAGAAAGTGTGTGTGTCTATCTGTGTGCCACTTGTACACAAATACAAAGTTAGATGTCAGCTTATTGGGGCTTATGAGTAAAACAGACAGACTTGTATTATATTTAATATAAGGGGCTGTACTTGAATGATCGACTGCATTTTAAGCTTGTTGGAAAATGTATTAAAACAATTGTGGTACGTCATTTTTGGTATGTTTACATTTGTTTCAATCAAATAATCATTCAATAAATCGATCAATCAACCAATCAATCAATGAATTTTATTCACGTTATCTTGTATGGTAAAATGTCAGTGAAATGTATTCCCATCAGTTTCTTCAATATATTAAATTATAATATAATATAATATAATATAATATAATATAATATAATATAATTGAATTCTAAAGAATGAATAGTAATATGGGTATAGGAATATTGGGCAGTCTTAGGCTCTGTTTTCATTAAGGATCCTACAGCCTAGCCTAGTTCTATTGCTGTTGGTTCATCTTGGGCACTCAGAACCAGTTTACATAATAGCATAATAGCACAATAACAACAATGGTGGACTACATTGTCTCTCTACAAATGTTGTAATGTAGGATGTTAATGTTAGCCTTTTCTCTAAGCTAATGCTATCTTGCTAACGATAAGCCCATTAATGCAAGCCTTTATCGATCACATTGCAGTTAAACAAATCAATTCAAATGAATGATACAAGTTTTATTTGGTCGTGATAATCCTGCCCCCAGTCCCTGACATAAATGGTTTGTAGTTGGAGACCAGCAAGAGTTGGTGCCACTCTGGAACCAGTTCTTTGGCTTTTGAAATGGCCCACAATTAGGCATCCTTGAACTGCCTTGGTCGAAAAGTAGTATCAGTGCTGGCCTGATCCAGCGTCAAAATAGAGAAATGACATGGTGGTAAAAGTATTCAGTGCGATTTTCAACTGGCTCTGTATCATTGCAGCAAGGGCAGTAAATGATGACATGAAAGGAGGCAGCTTGCATCATCAGACAGTCTTTCGCTGGCTAATAAGTGGGAGCAGCTCGTAGGCTGCTGTGTGTGGTAAAAACTTAATTAAACTGACTAAAATCACAATTGTAGTATAAGCATGATGTATTTGAAGCATCAAAAGTAAAAAGCAGCAGAAATCGAAATACTAAAATACGTATTTTGTACTAATTATGTTTAACCCAACGAAACACAAAAACGAAACGAAAGTTGGTGTTTACTTTAAAATGCTTCTTGACAGATTATATCCTGTACCTTTATCCTGTAACGCCCAACAATTCCAGTTATACAGGTCATTGATTTTGCAACAGCTTCGCACCACCATCTTTTCATCTTTAAACCTTTATTGTACGTGAGCCTGAATAGAAGTATCACAAACCAATCAACAACTGCAAGACTGTGTGTGTTTGGTTCCAAGGAGCTGCTGAGTAACCTGCTTGAAACCCACAGGAGACAGTGCAGTGAAAAGTAACCACAGCATCTGGGGTCATCCAGGATGAATAAATCATTGAAAGGTTAATCTCCAGCACATGAAGGAACATTAGCTTGCCTTTCTTGAGATGGACTGATAGATGGATATCACCACCATCCAGTACTTTTCTCAGTGTAAGATAATCTGTAGATATCTGGAGGTTTTTCTTGCGGTATGCTGATGACAATCAACTCTATGTGAACCTACTGCACTCGCTACATTGAACTATTACCTTCTTCAACTGTTTTGTCCTTGTTTTTCATATCTAGTTCCTTCATTGAGGTCATTGAGGGCAACCAAAGCATCAAAAAGTCAAATTCCTTGCACTGTATGTCTACTCAAACGTGCCAACTTTTTCACTATACTTTGACTTGACTTTTCATTCCCTATAAGCAACTTTATTTCTAAAAAGCCACTTTAAAAATAAAATATTAGTAACATAATTTGACTATCAGGGAAAAATCAAGAAATATGTATTTGGTATATGTATATATTTTTGTACTTTTTTACTTCAAATATAGGCTGCAATTTTCTTGCAGCATGTTGATTGTTATTTGGCCAAAGATTTCTCCATCTACCTATGGCTTTAGGTGGAATTGCATTAACTTTATGCAAATCAATATGCAAATTCACAAATGGCGTTATCTGGCAATGGTTTGTGTTTTTTTTTTTTTGGCTGCTGCTAGGTACTTTCATAGGAAAAGAGATGGCAACACTGATTGTGCTGTTATTATTCAGGGAAAAACACAGCAACTTACATCTGTGCCATTGAAATGTGGCAGTTATTCACTGATATTCTGAAAGTATTAGAGTTAAATTACTCAAACAATGACTCTGTGATCAGCTAGAAGCCGGCAGCCTGGTCAACTACTGCAGTGTTACCAGGGTGGTTCAAAAGTGTAACCCAGAAAAGAATGTGTATATTGAAAAAAATAAAAAAACAGTCAGCACCATGACAAACCCGAAATATGGTAACTTATGTTGGACTTTTAACTAATTCTATGAAGATGCGCATGGGATTAATATGACATCTTGCACGATTCTCCAATACTGTTTCCAGTGCATTTTTCCTTATCCACTTGGATCAAGTGTCAGAGGGCACAAACATGTTTTTGCACATGAAATGAACAAAAGTCTAAATTAGACTTAATTATTGTTAAGATATGTTCTTAGCAAATCATTTAGTCAGATCCTATCATAAGCTTTAGGAATATCCAGTTTGATACAAACTGTAGCCTTTAAAAAATATTTCCAGTTGTTGGGACAGCAATGACTGCATGGCAGATTAAATTAGTAACCCCCTCTGTCTTGTTCCAGCCAGGCAACGTTTCCTTTTCTAACTGTGACCTTTAGCTGTGTCGAGTCTGCCTCGAGTCTGCCTCCTGCCCACAAGAATAGCCCTGCATGGACTTTCACAAACAGAAGGCCTCCATCACTTTGAAATGCACGAAGCAAAAACTGACACAGTACAGAGCATCCATGTGCTACTGCAAGAAATCATATTCAATACAGAAACATGGCTTTTCTTCAAACATAATTAAAGGAAATGATTGGATCCACCAGATTGTCAGTGCGGTTATAAATACAGCTGTGTGTGCTGTTATGTTAAAAAAGGCTAACGCTTTATTAGAGTACACTGACCCCCCCCCCTCCCGGGCCAACCCCCACCACCTCTGCCACAGAATGACGGATCGATTGAAGAGTGACAGCAGTGAGGAAATAGAGAGAGATTCAGGATTTACATCGTCCTCTGACACGCTCATATAAACGCCCCCCAATGATAAAGAGACTACACTCTGACAAGGACACCAGTCCTCGTTTAGCTGCTCACAAGTTAAAAGATTTGCCATCTCCCCTCCCTCTTTCACTCCCTTTCTCTCTGTCTCGCTCTCTTTTAGCAGATTTCAGTGCAAAGCATATAACCTTTGTGAATTATTTAGTTTATTGACCTCTGCAGGGATTTAATATGAAGGTCGTTTCCTGCTGGCAGAGCGAGCGCCGGCGGGGTCCTCAGGTGACACGGCCAAGGTCGCCCGTCTCCCTCCAGTTAATAATATATTTGTCACACGCAGTGTGTTAGCCCCCGACACAGCGCTACTGCCTTCCACTTGATTAGTGCAACCAATAAGGACTGCCAAAGATAATAAAGTAGACATTGGCTTAAGGAGATGTGTCAAATGTCCACAGCATCTCTCTCTATCTCCCCCCACACAGATACTCAGAGCACGAACACACACACACACACA
>CAFUXE010000100.1:703768-719905 GCA_903364295.1 Serranus cabrilla | reverse complement strand
TAACGGTCAATGTTGGGAGAGAGCCAAGAGTCAGTGTAACAGATGTTCTGAGGGCAGTGCTGAATGACCGCTAAACTGAAGCTAATGGCAAACAAGTGAGGAATGACTCATTGCTATAATTAATAAGCAGGGTGGAAATCTTTTTACATATGGACACAAAATACAGTAAACCTCTCTTACCATGATACTGAAATAATATAACACAATAAATAGTACAAGATCACGGTCAATATGATCATCTGATATAAGCGACAACATTTTGACACAGGGTATAAAAATACTAGAACATCTAAGAGCTGGAAAGCTGCCAGGGTTTAACCTAATTCAGGACACAAATCATAAACAAGCAATAAACACACAGTGTTTATGTTGTGGGGTCACAGACAGAACACACACACGCATGTGTCCATCTGTCACCAGAAAACACACATTTTAATCTCTCTTTCACCCAAACAGCTGAGCAGATTTGGGAGATTTGACGCCTTCAGACAGCCCTCGCCTTTAATAAAAGCACAGGATAATGGAAGCTCTCTGGTAAGAGAACTGACCTCAGCCATCAAGGAATTTTACTTGACCACCCTCTTGACCACCCCACCCTTATGGGGCAGAGGCCTGATTACAGTGTGTTCTGTTTTACAGCAGAGTAAGGATACAACCACAGTGATGCTGCAGAGGAGGGAGACGGAGACCTCATCACACAGTGACAGGAAGCACGTCAAGGCCTCACCGGAGACAACGCTGACAGTTATCACTGTATGTCACACACTCTACAAAGCTTATGTTAATGCAGCCTGTTTTAAGATCACCCTGCATTTACTGTGGTTCTCTCCTAATGAAATAACATCTGTTACCACCCAGACACAGCTGTCAGCCCCACACCTGCTCTGTCACACGGCAAACTATCAATCAGTTTTACAGACAGGGTGGTAAAATTGGCACTAAAAGTCCAACAGCACCTGACAGATCTGGTTGACCTGGTTTAAAAATGACTACAGATTTGTGTTAACACAACAATATGGCTGGGTAAAAGGAAAGGAGCCCTTTGCGGATCTGGTAGGGGATGAATGGAGCTGGGGTGGTAAATGGTAAATGTAGTAAGAAGCAAAAGAGGGAATGAGATGTATGTGAGCAGGTGGGCAGGGAAGGCCAGGTAACTGCAGGGCAGATGTGGGAACAGGTGTGTGGATGGGCGGGGCAGTCAGGTGATGGGGAGAGAAAGGTCAGTCCAAGGGCCTCTGGTGGTTGGAAGGAAGATGGAATGACACGTTAAGACACTGTTTTTATATCTGCAATGCATATTATCAGAAATAATTACAGTGTGTTTGTCTGCATAATAATTTGAAATATTTTAAAATGTATTTTCATTTTCTTTGTAGACAAAAAATTGGCATCCTTATCAAAACTTGACCAGATATTTGATTCTATTACCAGTCAAAACACTGATTAAATAGACATTTAGGTAGTGCTTCATAATGAGTCTAACAAACAAACAAATGTGCTCCAGTGATTAGAACTGGGCAAGTCATGATGACTTAGTGCATCAACAAAGGAGGATGTACTATGAGTTCTTCCAGAAATGCATGCATTCACTCAACCTTCTAAAAATAACCTGCAAGATAACAAGGTCAATCTAACTGATACCAGGTATACATTAATCTTATTAGAGTGGCATAGATCAGTTTCAGTGAGCGAGCTGTCATAATAACGTAACCTCTTTATTTAGAGGATGTTCATGACTGATATAACAATCATTTTTATCATTATTATAATCCAGGGCTGACGTTGTTTGAGATGTCCCTTAATGAGTAAACATTACATTAAACTGTCAGAAGGGGTTGGTTTTGACATTGGCTGACACAAGACCATTCATTTTTATGTAAATGTACATATACTTTATATATATTATAGTAAGGAAAGTCCTGACAGAATGTCTGGGAACAGTAACACCTAGACCTGGAAATCTCAATTTACAACATGGGACCTTTAAAGCATTCATTTGTTAAGCTTAATGTAATTAAAAAGTAATGAAATTCATCCTGTGATGAGTCAAAAAGTTTAAGATATTTCAAATGTTCTCAGTGCATACAACCTCATTATTATCAGGTTTCCCTCGCTGGAGAAGTGTCTGCCCAAGAATTTCAGAATCATGCATTTTATAAGTTGCATACTTGTGCAGTTTAAGCGCAGTCCACAATATTACACTTCAGACACTTGCACTTGATGCAAATATGGTCTGTGGTGTGAAAGTCCCTGTACAGGAAGAGGAAGTTAAAAGCTGAGCACAGGTAGCTGGGGATTATGCTCGCCACACACCTCCCAGGTCTCAGCTATAAAAAGCAAGGCAACTCTTGCAGGATTAAGTATCTCGCCTGCCAGAGGAGCTGCGTGTCCCAGCATAAACTGGGATATTGAGCTGTTCCGTCACATGAGGAATCAAACAGCTTAGGGCCCTGACTCAGCTTTCTGGTTGGTTAGCTTTCTCTTTTGTTTGCCTGTAGTGGCAGATAAAGAATGACAGAGAACCAAGAGCATATAAAGCCGAATGAAAATGCGACTTGTGGTGTTTTTCTTGTGCAGATTGGAAACACACAGAAAGATGAAGCAGAGAAGAGGGAAGTTGGTGGTGGGCGACCGTTTAATAAAGGACACAGGCGGTCCAGTAACTCTCTGGAAAGCCTCTACAGCCTCAACAGTGGACAAAGCTCCACAAGTAAGCACCTTCAGGCACACAGCCAAGCGTACTCCTCACACCACAACCTGATCAATTATGCAATGCTTGCTTGTACTCTCAGGTATCCTGTCACTACCCTTTAGGTGCACTCATTTGTAGAACTGCACTAAAAAACGAATCCTCGACTCAGACCTGGGCTGTCTTTTTATTGATATTTGGATGACTCAATTAGAAAACAGTAGAAATAAATGCAGTAATGAGCTTGGCCTTTATTGAACCTTCTTGTTTGTTGCTGTTCCCCAGGTGGAGTCACCAGTGGGTCAGGCTGCTCCAGTAACAGAGACAGTCTGAGGCTGGAGGATGATCTATTGTACACGAGACAGTTCTGTGGCAGAGCTAGAGTCCATACAGACTTTGTGCCAAGTCCATATGACAGCGAATCCCTCAAACTCAAGGTAAACAAGTGTGGAAAGTTTATGGAGATGGAATCAGCTAACTATAAGACTGTATTACTGTAAGAGTATTATACTTAGGATGACAATTTTAGGCTAACATTTATCAGATGTTTAGCCACTCTAGCTGCATGGCTTCAGGGATGTCCATTAACTGAGTATTTTCATGCACAGAGGACTCCAAAGGGACTGTGGACTTAGTCCACGATCCTGTACAAAGAAGGAAGTGCTTAAGGAACAGGAAGAATGATAAAGAGAAACCAAATTAAATTTAATGCAAACATTATATGAGCATCTGACGATTGTTTTACAAACAGTGACAGTGGAGTAGTGCTCCACAGATATTGATTTTACGATGGCCGATTCCGATGCTGATATTTAGAGAGCAAAGCGGTTGATATGAACTGCCAATATAATTTTTTTCTCCGCATTGAATAAAATACAACCCCAGTTGGGACACTGCATCAAATTCAGAATTCTGCCATTTTTTTCAAAAACAAAATTGTATCAGTTTGAACAAAATATATATTGTCTATCAACTTTTCATTGAATTGAAATCACATTCATTTTTATGTTATATTTGAGACAACCTCCAAACTTTAAGAGGGATTGTACAACAATTATTAAAATAAAATAAAATGCTGAACCTATACGAACATTATTTAACAAGCATATATATATATATAATTGGCCTTAGAAGTGCAGACATCAACTGATGCCAATTATATAACTGGCATTAATCAGCCCGATTAATTTGCTGACTGATTAATTGGTTGACTGATTAATTGGCCTATCATAACATTTGAATGAAATGTTTCGATGGCCATTGGATAGATTACCATGAGAAGTGGTGCAAACGTCCATGTCCCAATCAGGATGAATAGTAATGTGTTTGTAGTTTTTCTTTTCACCTGGCGCCACCCTCAGGTCAAAATGAGAATTTCTCTACGCCTGGTTTATGACCAAATACCTCACCTTCCCATCATTCTCAGCTTCACTTTGTGTTGAGTAAAATAAGTAAATGTTTGTAATGCCCACTAGACTAAGATGGCAATTATACCAGCTGAACATCAGCATGTTAGCATTGTCGTTGTGATAATGTTAGCATTTAGATCGAAGCTCCACTGTACCTCACAGAGCATTAAGCATTGCTGCAGCCTCTTAGTCCCCGTGATAAATGGCCTCAACATAACAGTACTGTACTATTAAACCAGTGAACGCGCTGTCAATATGAGATGAATGTGTTTTGTACATGCTCCCAAAACTAAAATAAACTTTCTTTCAGGTGGGAGATGTGATTGACATAATCGCCAAGCCCCACATGGGAATATGGAGAGGCATGCTGAATGGCAAAATAGGAAATTTTAAGTTCATTTATGTGGACTCTCTAGCAGAGGAGAGTCCTGGGACACCAGAGGAAACACAGACGTACAGAGTGAGACAGAAATCAACTGTCCAGGAAGTGTTAAAACGGCTCAGTATGGAGGTATTCTGTCATAGAAGTTTAATGTATCATGTTAAAATCATCTTCCAAACAAGAGAGTGCTCCCTCCGCTGCTAAAAGTCATTTTTTCCATTTGTTTTCCCAGGAGTATTTCTCATCTCTGCAGCTGAACGGTTACCAAACAGTAGATGACTTGATGAGGCTGAGGGAGCATCACCTGACGGAGCTGAATGTGACTGATCCAGAACACAGGCATCGTCTGCTCGCCGCTGTCGACTCCCTGCAGCAACTGCGCTGTATGTAATGGGGAAAACAGAAAAGGTCATCCAAGGACAGTGTCATCACGCACATTTTCTGACATGAAAAAAAGAGAAAAGATAAGCAGAGACATTTAAATTCATAAAGGAAAAGGGACAAGTGACATTGCACCTCAAGTAGATAAGGCTGGGAGGGTATGCGGGCCACAGCTAAAGAGGTTAAGGTTAACAGGATAACCCCAAAGAGTGTTACTGAGAATAGAGCAGGACACACAAGGATAGTAGCTGCAGACAGATAGGCTGTTGAGCCTAAATGCACGGAAATAATAGCTGTAAAGGATTACTTACTGCTCAGCTATTCAGCTGTGGGACAGTACGTCCAACCAACACGTCTTCTCTACTTCACAGCTGATAGTCAGTTGGAGAATGAGGCCAATCAGGAGGCCGAGACCCCCAGCGTGAACATGAAGGCAGATATGAACAACTGCCCAAGAGACTCCGGCTGCCACATGCCATCTGACAGCCCCGACAACAGCACAGAGGACACAGACCTTCATTTTATCTCTGAATACCCTCTGCAGGCCGAGACGACAGCTTCATGAGAATAACACACTCCTTTTTAATGCCTATTTTATTCCTTATGCTGCTGGTGAGATGACTGGTGAATTAAAAAAATATTTGCTTTTTTTTATTTCTTGCAACAGCGTAATTTATCATTATGTGTAATTTCACTGCCGTGTGCATGTCTATAAACTGGAAGATGTTTGTTTCTTAAAATAAAGGATTTTATGAATCATTTTTCTTTTGAGCATAGTGAGATTATACTGTGGCCAATAACAGACACCAGAATCATCAGGTCATGTATAAATGCTCACAGTTTTATGTGACATCATACACATACAGTTAATGCGGTTGACATTATGAATTAACTACCAAATATAATTTAGTCTAGTTTTCTTGATTAATTCAAAACTTTTTTTTTTTTATTTATTTATTTATTTTTTAAAACATTTTTACAAAACACCAATTGCATAAAAAAATGACTCAGTTATAAAAGTTGCAAAGTTGATATTTTTATTGTACAACAGTACCTGTGCATTCATATGTGGTCTGTAATACAAAATGAACAGCCTTCTACTGAGAGCGTGTCTTAGTCCAAGCGAACACTGAGCAAGATATTTAAGCAACCAAATGTTGACGCTCAAGGACATTACAGGGTTTCTGAAGCAGCTCCTGCATCGTCACAGCTGTGTTAAGGTTCATTGTCCGATTGGAAGGTGAACCTTCAGCCCAGTTTGAGGTCCTGAGTGCCCTGGACCAGGTTTTCATTCGGGATATCTCTGTACTTTGCTCCGTTCAGCTTTCCCTTAACCCTGACCAATCGCCTAGTCCATGCCGCTGTAGGACAACCCAAAGCTCGACGCCCATGCTTTACCGTTGGGATGGTATTGAGCAGGTGATGAGCGATGCCTGGTTTCCTCCAGACATGGCGCTTAGAACTGAGGCCAAAATCTTGAGTGCTGTTGAGTGTCCTTTGTGGACTTTCTTCTGGCTTTCACTGAGGAGAGGGTTCTTTCCGTCCTTCAGACCCCTGGACTGTTGCAGTGTAGGGTGTCTCTATGGAAGTTTCTCCCATCTCCACAAAGGATCTTTGGAGCTCACCAAGAGTGACCATCGGGTTCTTGGTCCCCTCTGTGACTAAGGCCCTTCTCCCCCGATTGCTCAGTTTGGCCAGGCGGACAGCTCTTGGAAGAGTCCTGATTGTTCCATACTTCTTCTATTTAAGAATTATGGAGGCTGCTGTGCTTTTTAACCTTCAATGCAGCGTTTTTTTGAGTAGCTCCCGGCTGCAGGGTCATCAGCCGGGAGCCACCCTTCACAGATGTTTCGCTCCTTTAATACCGGAACATCTCCGGGTGGTGGAGCAGCGACAGGGACGTCTCCCTGCTGCCCCCTGCAGCCAGCCAAGGATCCTTGTTCTCCCCACGCTCTGTCCCCTGTATTATTGCTTTTGTGGTTGTGGAAGGAGTCCCAAGGGACTATGCATGGCAGGGACGTCCATCTCCCTGAGTCAGACGTGGGCTGACCGCATACCACAGCATCTCAGGGTGATGGAATATAGTAACAGGAAAGGTTCCGTACTGCCCCTGTCTAAGCTCCTTGTTTTCCCCACGATTTATCATTTCTCCTGAGCCACAACCAGAAGCTCCCTTGTTCTGCCTCCTCGGCCAGGACTTTGAGGGCAGTCTTCAGCTATCGGCCCTGCGTCAGAGCCACGTTACAGCCAGAAAGGATGTGATGCAAGCTTACGCTCTGGGAGTCACAGAGCTTGCAGGTCACCTCTGTCCCGTACCACACATGCAGATTCCAGGGACGGGGAAGGGTGTCGTATCTGGCCCTGATGAGTAAACTCAGCCTCGCTTGGGGCATTCTCCACATATCTGCCCATGTAATGACCCTATTGACTACGGCCTCCCAATTGGTCCATCTCCCTTGTTGATGTTGGCCCACAGCCTTGATCACATAACTCTCCTCTTCCATCTTCACCACTTTTGAAACCACAAGGTCTTTCCTTTCCTTCTTTGAGGCTTTGGACCACTTTGTGGGTGCTGTTCCCCATCCAAAACCAGCCCTGCCAGACTGCACTTGTCCTACCATCTCCTGATGTTTCAGTCGGACGATGGCCTGGTCTACTGTTTGCCTAGCATTCCATTTACGCCCTGTGCGGACTTGGGCCTTGGTGTTGCGGACAATTGGATCAGGCGAGTCTCTCAGCTCGAACACAAGCCTCACCTTCTCCTGTTTGTAGCCCAAGCTGATGGATTTCAGTGGCAGCTTCAGGGTGGTTCTTCCAAACAGAGCTGTGTTGGAAAGACATCTGGGAAGGCCCAGCCACTTACGGATGTAATTGTTGGCTTTTGAGTCCATCTTGAGGACAGTTGTGGAGGTGATATCAGACAACTTCAGGGGCCACATCAAACGATGGAATACGGTGAACTGGTAACACCAGACCTTGAATTTCCCTGGGCGATAGCTTTGGTCAATTTTGTTTCGTCATCCATGTAGCTCCGTAGGGCCGGGAGTCGCTGACCTGTTTGGGATCAGACTCCTCGGACCATCTGTCTTCCACCTATCAGGATGATCTCAAAGGCTATTGTGAAAAGGATTGGAGAAATGGAGCAACCCATTGCTATCCCCTTCTCTAGCTGGTGCCAACCAGTTGAGACCTCCTCAAGGTAGTGGGGAGAACAGGGTTCTTGTAGTGTGGCTGATGATAGATGATGAGAGACAGGCGTGGACTCTGAAATGGAGGTAAATCAGGGAGGCCACGTCCTCCTGCACTGTCAGCTGTCAGACCTTAGACAGGTGTGTGCCTTTCAAAATAAGGTCCAATGAAGGTGGAGAAAACTCTCAAAGATGAGAAGAGAAATTGGAGGCATCCGAGTTTAATTTCAGGTGTCATGAGATTAGGAAAAGCTAAGGGAGGCATCAAAGTCACTGGGAGTTATCCTCTGGAGACTACATATCTTTGTAGCCAACATTATTTTAAATCCATTCAGTAATTATTCCAGTTTGTGGTGGATGGACCAGCTACCACACAGAGACCACTCTAGAAAAGTGATTTCAAACTAATGTGAATGTATTTTTGAGTATTAACATTTAGACTGCAAATATTCCACAAAAGACAAACTGCACATGTTTCAAAGGAAATATCACTTTTATTGGACAGCCTGCATGTCTGCAGCTAAAGGTGGTTGTACCTTGAAATCTGTACTCCTATTATTAAACTAATAGACAAAAATATTCTCAACTATTCTACCAGTTCATGAATTTCACAAAAAGGCAGCCATGTGAAAGTTGTAATAGCTACAACTACATAATAAATCAATCATGGCATAACAGAAAAGAGGCAGAAAAAAGAAAAAACACCAAATACTCCCAAACCCCCCAAACCCCACCACATCCCATGAAACTGTCTTTCAGCTTAAAAGAATTTATAATGGTATTGAATGAAAACAGAAATATACAATTAATATATAACCAAACCATTAAAAAAACAACTCATATTTACATCAGTTTATAGTACAGAACACTACATAACCCATTTACTCCTGTTATAAAACAACAGTGAAATACATGACGTGGAAAATTATAACATTACAGCCTGTATTAGCTCAAGTACTACTTTTGAGAAGTTCACTCAAGCAAAGATTTGTTCGTATGACAGTCAAATGGATTTTTGGCCCAATCAGCACATACATCACCAAATTTAGGTGGAAATAATGTGGTTCATGTCCCTACTTTAAAATATAATATGATGTAAAAGTATGATTCAAAGAAATGGTTTTAAAACCTCTGATGATAACACAGACACATACCAGCCGTGAGTTCCCAGTAAAACTATTTTTTAACACTGAAAATAAGAAAATTACTTCTTACAGCAACTTTAAAGGTAAACGGTGAACTATTTTGGAGGAATGTGGCTTCGACTGGCAGTCTCGTTCAAGAAATACATACAAAATTATATTACATGCATACATATATTACATATAACTTGCACATAAGCAAGTGGATAATTTGTTACTTTAAAAACAGATGAATCAATAGGCCAAATTACTTTAATTGTCCATATTTTAGACAAGATTTGGTATCCATGCTGTCATAGCTTTACTAATATATCGCTTTTCCTTGTTGTTCTCCTTTTTATTCTGACAGGAAAATAACATCCAGTCACTGAAGCTCTGAAATCAAACTAACATGGGAGATCTGACAGCTGTAGCAGTGTTGATGTGTTCAGTGACTGAGGCTTCCATGAGAGTATGTGGCATAACCGTTCTCAGGATACAGAGATAGCTCCTCTGTACTGCTCAGCCCATTGTTGAGTTCTGAAAAACATGATAGAAACATTATTGATGATGCCCAAGTCTCTCTAATCAACACATATGCAGTTTCCCATTAACTAACTTTGACTGTAGCGGCCCACCATAGTGTAATCTGTCCCAGGCAGCCTCTGGACACCCATAGATGGTTCAAAGTCCACCCACATATATAGACAGAACGTCCACTTTATCAGGTATACCTGTAAAATCTAATGTGATCCAATGCAACATATCCATCCATAAATTCTGCCTTTACAATAGTAATCATGTAAGGTTTTCACTGGCACTGTCAGAGAGTTATTAATTTAACCATATCTTCAATATCGAGGTTGTAGTATATTTGAACTGGAATGCATTATATTAAGATGTATTTTGACCACCCAATTTACATACAAGGGAGTGCCAGAATGTTAGAAACACCTGTCAATATAATGCATTCCAGTACACCACGACCACCCACTGTGACCTCAATAATAAAGATAAAGTACAATTATTACTTCCTGACAGTGTCAACAAAACCTGAAAAACTTTCAGGATTAGGTTGTATTGCATTGAACTGGTGTAACTAATGAAGGGGTCAGGCTGCATATGTTGATATACTTTATACACTTAAAAAGAACATGCATATCATGGCAGTCTTGATAGCATTAACAGCTGGCATGTATATACTGTACCATCAGAGCTGTTCACTGACCCCAGGCGCACTATAATAAGTGCATTATTTTCACCTTAACTATTCATGCGAGTACAGCAAAAGCCACAATGGGAGGAATTTCTAAATTTATAACATTGGCACCCCCAAGTGGTAGAATCATAAAAATTGCATGCATTTGTTCGATCCAGGTGTGCAACTCACTTGGCCTGTCCTTATACCCACACTTATTATATATGTGAAATCTAAATCTGCTGTCTAAGTGCTTGCTTAGACTGCATCCCCCCTGAAAACAAGCACCTGAGAATATGAGCTTCTCCTTCATGATGTTGACGTCCCGACTGGACCGGCGCGTCACAGCGCTCAGCATGATCTGTTCTGGGTTGTAGTTCTGCATCCCGCTCATCCTCCACCTGTTCCAGCACACACATATGCATACCATTAAAAGCACGTGGAGGCAGTGATTCACACTGTGTCAATACAGTTCAATCATTATGGTGCAAGACTTGGCCTTTAAGTTATGAATACACACAACATAATACTTAAACTGAATGGAATGTACATTGATAAACAAGAGGTACAAGTGCAATGAAAGGAAGGAAGAAAAGAAGGAAGGGGCCTTGGGGTGTCAGGCAGAAAATGCACAAGGACAGACAAGGAGGCAAAAACAAAGGCCAAGGCAGTCGCAGCAGTTACCTGATCATATGATAGCTGACAGATGCCAGGGGGCAGCGGAGGAAGGTTGCATGCAGATCAGGCAGAGCACAGGACAAAGTATAAATGCCAAAGGAGGAAGAGAGAAAGAGAGGACAGAGAGGACAAAGAGAGGTTATGGCATGGAGGAAAACATGGAAACACAAGACAAAAGACAGTAGTAAAACAGACGAAACACACACATATATAGAGAGAGAGAGTAGAATGCACAGGCATTGCAGAAGACACTGAATGTATATATTCAGATATGTGCCTGTATTCTCATATGACTGAATACAAAATTGATATTGAGGCAAAGAACAACATGTTTACTGTGTTTCTATGGGACATTAAAGGCACAATGAATAGGATTTTCCTAAAATATATACTTACAAGCTAATTTAAAAAAAATGTGTGTGGTAGTGTCTGTATCTGCAGAACTGTTGGCAATGTAGATATGAAGGGTTCATTCTCAGCTAAAGTGTCTGGTCAAATCAAATTCAACTCTTATGGTGAGATACCACTAGAGGCATGAAGGCGAGAAAGAAATATCATTGTTTCTTTCCTCATCTTTTTGTAATTTAGGTGAACTGATCCTTTACAGATCTGTAAGCTAAATCTGTTATTTCAACCAAAAAGCAATGTGTACTGAGACTGGGTTGCACGTCCATATCTAGCTGTGACAAATGTAAATAAAGAATAGTATTTTGTCTTCATTTTATTTGAATATTTACACAGCCCTGATCAGATCAATGTATCTAGTACTTAACAAGAAAATAAAGCAGTGACTGAAAAAAATCTTGCGACCCTTGTGGGGGTCCTAACATCCCAAGTAAATCCTGGCATAAATCACAAATTAAGGAAATAAATGCTTTATGTAAGTAAATAAAGAGTTATGATCAGTGTTTTTTTTATGACAGGTGTTAATACATGAAGGCTGGGTGCTGTAGTTGTCAGTGTAGGTCTGTGACCTTCCATGATCACAGTCCAAACAGTACTTACTTCTGAAAACAGAAAATCCCTATGACTACAGCAAGGGAGACCAGATCTGAAGTGATCCAGATGAAGCCGAAAGCATTCTGACTCTGCAAGAGAAGAAGAAAGAAGAGTAGTTTCCAGTCAACGCCACCGGAGGTCCCCATCAACATGCACGTCTCCTGAAGCTATCACAAGGCCCTGACTCAGGCAAAAGCTGGCTAGACAGCTGCTTTTGCCTTCAGATCTGTGCCCTTGTCTCAACCTGACTCTTTCCCAGGGTCCTGTTGTTCTCTAACACCACGCTGAGCTAAAGTCTGCCGCTGAGCTCCCTCATATTTCTCTGCGTCCTTGCCCTCAAGTCTTGCTGGGCCCTCGTCAGTCTCTGTCCTCTCTCCTGCTGTCCTCTCGTCTCGCTGTGTGACCTTGTCTGTCTGTGTATGTGTGTGTGTGTGTGTGTGTGTGGTGTCAGATGAGAGACAGAGAGAGGAGAGCTGTTTACCATGAGCCAGATGGGGTAAGGCACCTTTCGGAGGACTTGGGGGGCATCAGAGGACACAGAAGGCACCCCGCTACACCACAGAATGGAGTAGAGCCAGGGCTCATTCACTGGGTAGACCGTCACACTCACGTTATTGGCCAGATACTCCCTGGGGAAAGGAAATATACATGTCAACACTGAGAAAAAATGTCCTCTCCCTTTCACTCCTTAGCTCCTTTCACTCACAAAACATACGGCCTGCCACATTTCACCTCAAGATGCTATAAATATAAATTTGAGTACTACATTTTTAGAATTATAATTTTTTTCTGTAATTTCTATTCACACTTTCTGCTTCTGTGTTTGCTGCTGCGACAAGGAAATTTCCCTGTTGTGGGATCAATAAAATCTAATCTAATCTAAAGTGTGTGACCTGATGAAGGTAAAGTATATGTTCAATGAACTGTAACAGTGAATTATTATTCACATTATTCCTGTCTTCGTGTAAACACAAGTATGCTGTTTATGCATTTATGCTATAAGGCCCGAAAAAAAACTTTTTTTCAATGAGTAGTCGGGTTTAATTTCTGCAAAAGTCACATACAGTTTTGGTTGGTATTGGCCCTTGTCATTAGTTCGAAGTAGAGAGGGCTCACATGAGAAAATGTGATGTTGCACTTTTTAATTCACCGATCATAGTTTAACATTTGAATCAAAATGTTATCATAAATTGTGTTGTTTTCTGATGCCGCATGGGCAATCGGATTTGATCAAACCATAGCCTCACTCTCTGATGAGGTGGATTAGCTGAGTCAGTGACCATAAATAATATCTTCATTGTAAACGAATGACGCTCTAGTGAAAGATCCACCCAGAAGATTGTTCTGTTGCATGCTCAGGCTTGTTCTCCTCCATCTTGCCATTCACTCATGCTCAGTCACAATTTCCTTGCTGTCATTTTCTGGGGTTGTCAATCATGATAACAGCTGTTCTCATCAACTTGTCACATCTATCTTACAGCACAAAGACACACCTACATTGTCCGCCTATCATCTTACAGCTGCCACTTTTAAAATATGATTCTCTTTTTTACCTTTAGTAGACACCTCCATCTCTCCTTCACTGCCCCATCTTCACAGATTCATCAGCTTTTGTCAAAACCACTGACGTAACTATTAGTTTATTTGGCCCTTTTCATATTGATTTATAGCCAGACATTTTTCAACCTGTCATTCATAAGGTAGACCACGCCCTAAATCATTTTTATCATCTATTTTACTCTAAATGGGGCCATAATTTGAATAAAATGAACATCATGCTGTAATAAAGAAGAATTGAAACTAATGATTGAGACCATGAACTCATTATGAGAATTTAAAGCTAATAAATAAAGTGAGAAGTTGGCTAATTTTCCTACTGACACAGCTCCCTGTGGAGAAACAAAGGGGTTCATACATTCCACACATGCAGTAGTACTGCCCAACACCTGGAAACAGACCTGAATGTCTAAAATAACTGGAGCTTCCCTTTAATATCACATCTCTTCTGTTAAGGAAGAGATCTGAATTGAAATTATAAATGAATACTTATTAAGTGGGAACATGGGAACATAGTAAATTAAAGCTTAGGAAAATATTCACATAACGAGGTCAAAATGACACCACAATAGTCCTTCACTTGTTCTTCCTTCACACTTTCAGCTCCCTCTTATCTCCCTCACGGTTTTCCGTGTTGCAGCAGTGCTTGTTCTTACTGTATGTCTTTGCGGCTGGCCTTGCTGTAGTGGAGGGTCAGGCTTGTAATTCCTCGCTGCCTTATCTCTTCCACTGACAGCTTCTCATTTGCTGTCTGAGGAAGCCCTCGCACCCTCCCCCTGTCCGTGTCGGGGGTCCACGTCACCTGACAGAAACACATATGACATGGACAGACCTTGGTCAGACAGACTGCAGTGTATGCTACATATCTGGAGATTTTACATTCTTATGGTGCTACTTTAGAATTTGAAGTATCAATATGATGTTGGATGAAAAATCGGGTTAGTTTGATAAGCAGTAATTATAGTAAACAAAGGAGGAAATCAGAGATTTCTGATTTTCCTGTTTAGAAATTTTAGTCAGACTTCAACTAGCTGCCAATTTAGTGGAAGATTGTTTCTGTACTCATAATGTTACTGTGGTTACAATGCTACAAGCAGCACATCTAAGTAATCAAAGGATAATTATGGAAGGACCTACAGTCCTCACCCTCTTCTGGGAAATCCCTGCTTTCTGCACAGCCCACAGCGTGTCCATGAACCAGCTCCGGGCGCGCGGGTGCTCTGGTGGAGGCTTGCGGACGTTGAGCAGCGCAGAGCTGTTGGCCCTGTTTGCCAGACGCAGCATTTCCACCAGACTGCAAACCGTCTGGTTGCCTATTCTGCTCCTGTCCCTCCCTGTCAGGGAGTCCACTGTCCAGTAGGGGTCACTCTGGAAGCAGAGAGGCACACAGAGAGACGGTACATACACTGTGCACCATATTCCAAATGAAGTATGCTGCTAATTTGTGCAATATTTTAGATTTAGACTTTTATATTGTTTATATTTTCTGTCTATGGATCACTATACTTCTGGGACAATACATCTGCACACTATTTACTATTTTAAAAAATCATTGTCTTCAAATTTTTTCCCCAAAATCAGCACTATTTCAATGCAATTGTATATCATAACCTCAGAAAGTTCATCTTAAATCATTTTCTCTTTTTTTCCGTTAAAATTCTATGTTTGCTTAGTAGTAAAGTGGTATTTTGTAGTAAAATGCCTGTTTGTATCATATTTGAATTAAAATTTCACCACTGTACAAACATCAAAGAACACAATGTTGCCCTGTACAATGCTCCTCTGGGAGTGAAACATTTACTATTTTCTGAAACATTTTATATTCCTTAATATACAGAAGAGAATATGGTGAATAATGTGGGGTAATTGAAGGGGGCCAAATCATTTTATAGCTGTAGTGGACTCTGAAGAACCAATCAGAGTGAGTTGACTTGAACTGGATTTCAGTACCTCCAAAAACCACTGTCCTGCGTTTAGAGAGCGAATCTCTGTCCAGTTGAAGAAAGACGCATCATCATACTGTCTAGTTGGAAAGACCTTATTGACGTCTGTGGTCCGTCTCAGGGTGCGGTCTCGCATGAGGAAGGGGACACCGTCCACACTGGAAGAGACAAAATGTTTAGAAAATGTGGCTATTTAGAACTTTAATTATGATTTGGTGAAAGGAAATATCATAATAATAATCTAACATTAAAACAGCAGTTTAGCAATAAACATAAAAAAGCGTGTGAGGTGTGCTGATCATCTCCCCACAGGGCAATATTTAGCTGCATTTCTGCCATGTAAATGTTTCTGCATAACAACCTATATCTCAGCTGTAGCACATTTAGTTCATGAATAATCCTCCAGGATTAAAAATGTTATTCATGTGGGGTTAATTACCTGATGGCGACGTCTGCCTCCAGGGAGCTGGCTCCATGCTGCAGGGCTCTGTTAAAGGACACGATGGTGTTTTCTGGGGCCAGCTAAAGCAGAGAGGGGAGTAGTGTCAGTCACTGTGTGTATAAACACACATCAAGTGGAAGTGATAGAGTT
>CAFUXE010000100.1:684259-696106 GCA_903364295.1 Serranus cabrilla | reverse complement strand
TATAAAGTCTTGTGATGATCAAATCAAATCTTAAAGTGTTCTATTCCTGAAGTTTTCCAGTTTATAGAGTGATGTACAAGATGTACAGAAACAAGCAAGGGGAAAATTGGGGCACAAAAGGAGCCTGTGATGCCATAATCAAAATGACTGAATGTACTCCGGGATACTGTTATGTAGTTTCGTGTTGCCTTCCACAAAGCCTGACCTATTTTCTGGCCTTCAGAACCACAAAACAGAAAATAGTTCATTTATTCCTGAGGTGTGATCAGGTTTCAGTGCAGTGTCAGCAGGACTGTGTGTGTCATTGTCAGCCTCTTTTTGCTCTGCTGCACACAGTAAGCTCATGGCCAAACACAACTAGTACATATTGAAATAGTAAATAATACTGACCGTTTTTAACCTTTTTTCATACAATTAATCGTAGATGTACACTCATTCAATCAAGTTTTTTGTTTTCCTCATTACAACCTTTACGAGTCCATGTTACATTCACACAGAGGGATACATTTCCCTCATGTGGGGACAGGTTAAAACAAAAACAGAACTAGCATATTATAGCAGGTGCACTGTAAATAATATGGCTTAAGCAGCTATGATTACTTTAATAACCATTTTCTATACTCCTCCTGCCTGCTACAACCATTACAGCTGAAGTGTAATAAGCAGTTGAAAGATGACACTGTTTTTGTCTATTTTCTGTGTAAAGGCTGATTCACTTAAAGGCTATAGTAAAGGCCTGGAGACGTGCTTGGTGCAGTGGTTTGAACATGCCAGGAGTGACTTGGGAGAGCATGAGACAGAATTTTTTGTTCAAGCAAGCAGCAACCTCCGAGCCTGAAGAGAAAGGCCAATGTGGAGGTGCATAATGGCCACCAGGGGGAGACTCAGCTCCCTGACAGGTAATAAACCTGCAACATATCTTGAATATGTGTGCAATGCGTTGGGGAGACTGGGCTCACATCCTTAAAGTGTTGAAGCACCAATTTGCAAGCGCCAAGCCAACTCCAATTTGCCTCTGGGGCTTTTGTCAGGGAGCTCCAAAAAGTTGTTGCAAGTGGAAAATCAGGGCTGAAAGATTGTCTTTTTCACCTGTTGTATGCAAAGGCCAAGTTCTTTTATGACTGCTTAAATGTTTAACATTTGAGACCTTTGACTTCTTCCATTCAATTAAATGTGCTTTGTAGAAAAACCTGTTGGTCATTTTCAAAGTAAGGTATTGAAAACCGAAAAATACTAAATACTAAAATGGTAGCACTAGTAGTCTAAAAATTCAAGACAGTAAGCGGCTGTACATAATATCACTACACTAATACAATAAGGTTGACAGTAATAAAACATTTTCATTATGCCTATATATAAGTACACAAAGCAAGTCATATCATAATTTGATATACCATCAAGACATTCCTACTCAGTGGTCAGTGGTCAGTCTTACCCTGGAGCTGTCCTCTTGGGAACGCTGGTAGCGTTTCCAGCGGCAACCATAGATCCCAGTGACAAAGGACACAAAGACCTGTTTCTCATAGACCTGTAAGGGTTGGTGTTTCACCATGCTCCTTCAGCCTCAACGCGCCACCAGTCTGTTAACATCCCACACAGGACTGGGAACCCTGGAGAAGATCAAAGAGTTACTAAACACAGCCAGCTTCCAAATAATTAGCTTTATACATACAATTACATTTTTCATCAACATGCCATGTCACGCCATGTTGCTGCTGAGGTATATTTTCACAAAACACTATGAATATGTTGACAGTCCTGGGCCTTGTTTGGAGTAACAACACCTGAGAGAGAAAGTCAACACAGTATTCAATAGTGACTCATGTCTGGGACAGACATAATAATATGGTAAATGCTTTACAGTCACTGAGTCAACCTTTACCATCGTGAGGATTTATGACTCGTGAAAAGTGACAAACAGGCCTCAGTAGTTTAGCAGCAGCTATCTATGGGGATGGCTTGACTCTTAGGCAGCAGTATAAAGCGAAGAGTAAGATGGAGTCATTGTGTTACTCGCAAACTAAGACAAGCTTGTTGCCTTGGTTGCAGGTAAAAATGTCTTGGCACAGAAGCTATTGTTGTTCATGGCTCTCTGAAAGACATGGTGCTCTATCTTGCCTCTTTTCAGGGTTCTCTGATCATTTCTGCACAGAGTAGCTTATGGAATTGCATAGGGCAGTTGTAGCTCATGTAAGCTACAGTGTGTTATTTATATAAGGTCTAAAAATAGAGCAGGTTACTGGGAAAAAGCTCCCGTCCTGAGCATGTGGCCTTAATGTTGATGCCCTGGGTGAGTGGCACTTCCTAAGATAATGTTGACTTTCAAAGTATCATTGGTTTGTTGTTGTTGTTGTTTTTATCAGCATGTTTCTATGTGTGGCAATACCATTTCACCACTGCGGTCCAGACTGAAACACATCAGTGAGTTTGGGATGGATTGCAAAAATAAAATGTCTAGATATTCATGGTCCCCAGAGGATGAATCCTACTGACTTACAGTAGATATCTTAACAGGTACTGGATGGATTACAAATCAGTTTCTAAAGGATACACCAGCAGAACCTTGTGGTCAGCGTTTCAATTTGTGTCATAATTGGGTTAATAAGCACATAACTGTAAATTACATCAGCATCAACTGCACATGGTTTAGCAAATGTTAGAATGTGAGCTAAGGTGCTTAAATTCAGAGTAAAAATACTCTGCTGCGATGATTAATATTATGTTAAACATGTTTTTTCAGCATACAAAATTAAGAAATAACTTTGGGAAAGAGGATGGAAGCACATCTACTCTTCCTCCCTTAATGTGAAATTCTGTGTTTTGCCCCGCACCTTACCAACCACGCTACTCCCATGCACTCATGCTCTGCAGACTGTAGCAGCAGTGTCCCGTCTGGTCTATTTTCTCCATTACAGGAAACATCTGTGAGCCTCCAGACTCAGGTGAGGAGTCTGAAGGCTCACAGACGTATCAGAATGGGGTTATCCCTATGTTACCTCTGCCTTATGTTCCCTCATTTCTATTAAATTTTCCTCCCATCAAAATTAGGTTCAATGTTCCCATAGCCCTGTGTTCCCTCAGGCCTACATTCCAACAGCACAGGAATGGTCCTTCCCTAATGCACACAATGTGTTGTTAAGGTTAGGGTTAACCCTAAACGTAGACACGCTCCCATCAGAATGCTACTTGTAGTTAGTTAGCATCTTTATGTTGTTTGGTAGCTTGTTAGCTTGTTATTGATGCAGTCTGCCTGATGTACATTTGAATCTCAAAGTGCACAGACATCCCCCTTCAGTAGAGGAACATGAAAACACAATTCTGGTGATACATTTTGTACAGTCAGAAAAGTCAAGGTCAGAGATTTTAAGGGGAAATAAATATAATATAATAATATAAATATAACCCAGGCATCAGCATGTAAGTATTGTCACCATGACCATGACAACATGCTGATGTTACTAGTATATCCTCACAGAACTGCTAGCACGGCTCGTGGACTTTTGGACTTTTTTAAACATTGTTAAGTTACATAGCTGGCTGACAGTTGAGGGTTAAGTAAACATACTTGATAGGCTTTAAGCTAATGTGCAAGCGTACACCCCACTGTGCATTTAAGAAAGCCGTCCTAGCCGAGTTAATGAGTCGTTCTGCCACTGCTGTCAGTGTCTGCACTCACTGCATGCAGAGCAGAGAAGATAAGGTTGGACACTTTCCAATTTCTTACCCACTGTTAATGGATATTTACATATATACACTCTTGAGGTTACAGTCAGAATGTCAATAGCACAGTGTCAAAAAACAAGGCCTCCTCATCCATTTCAATGAGACCATGACTTTGTAAAGCACAGATGACTGTAGAGGGCTTTGTGGGAAAATTGTACAGGCCAACCACTGATCCTGACACTACTTATGAAAACGGAGCCATTTGGCACCGTGAGCCCCATTCTGCCATGAAAAGACAATGAGCGGCTGGACCAGACAATGAGGTTAAGGAAATAAAACGTCTCATATCTTATTGTATATCTTTTTTTATAAAGGGCAGCAGTGAACAGCAGTGAGATAGAGGTAGATAAGGACGTGTTTCCTAGTCAACAGTCTAAAAACAAACTGCTCCTTTGTCCTTATCACAGAGCAGAGAAATTACAACATGACAGGGGGACTGGGCTAAATCTGTGTCTGACCATGTCTGTACAGTTCACACTCTGTTTTCATGTCAAAGATTCAAAAAGGCAATAATGAAACTGTTGACTCACAAGCTGATATATAGGAAAACAAGATTCAAAAAATCCAATTTGCAATTTGAAGATGTTACAGTTGGTGAAATAAAAAGTAGTGCCCCCAAACATCAATACATGCTTTCTCCTTTGAACAGTATTTTATCAAGGTTTCCAATGAAACATCATGATGTCTATTAGAAGATTATTTTGAAAATGACTATCCTGACGATTCTCACATCTCCAGCTGGTATTGCCACTTGGGCAGCAAGGCTTGAGGGCATGAGTTGAACATTTTGCCTGCGAATAATAACTACCTGACATCTTTTAAGACATTTCAATGTCTTTTCAGAATGATGGCGGCTTCACAAAGGTTCTTGTTCAGCATATGGCTAAAACACAAGCTAAACAACATCAGTTTTTGTGGCAACTGCATGCTATCTGGGCAGTGTCTATATACTCTATAGTTGAGTTAAAATGCAATACAATTGGGTATTGTGTCACATGCCGTATAGTGCTTTAGCGGTGTTTCCTATTCAGGTGTTCTCAGGGGATAAGTGTGTTGTTTTCAGATTCACTGCTAATCTAAATCTATACAATAGTCTTCAAAAGGGGGAAATTGTTATGATCTACCTTGCAGATCTGCATCCTTTCACTGCTGTCTGGTTATTATATGGAAACTCCCAGGCCCGAGAGTCAGAGGAGTTGGCAGATTCCCACCATTCACATCCTGACCTTGTCCTGAAACAAGGGCCAACTGGAGCTGAAATCACAGGGGCCTTATTCCAGCCAGGTTGGCCTATTGTCTCACTGTGGCTTTCCAGCACGGTGCTATGGTCACAGAGCTGTGGTCATCATGAGGTATTAGGCCCAGTGAAGGGCTGAAACACTTCACTCCTCCACTCCAGCATGATTTCAATGAGTTTGAAAAGACAATGTGGAAGTGACTTAAACATTATGGGCAACAAGGGGTGATTCTAATGATTGCAAAAAGAAGTGATTATATAGAATTCTATGAGAAAATAACCATACTACTCAATAACTTTTTACCTCAGTAAACAGTTCCCTAATGAGTGAATAGTCTCAATCAAATGTTTTTTCTCTAAGTCCTCTTCAATACAAATGTAACAGTCCAGCCTCTGGTCCAAATATGGCCACTTAAAAAAAAAGCAAGATGGTGACGGCAAAAAGCCAAAGTCGAGGCTTTAAACAACAAACCAATGCAATTCATCACTACATCCACTTCTTATAGAGTCTATGGCTTCTCTAAATTAAATAAAAATAATCCCACACAAATAATATCTAGTATGATGTATTGTAAAAGGAGGAAGTTGGAAAGTTTGTCTTTCCATGTTCATCTTTCATCGCCAACAGAATAAAGCTGACTTGGTCACTACTGTGGATTACAGGGAACTGTCCAAGAGGTACAGGTTAAGTGTTTCTGTCGGAAATCAGGGTTAATGCCATTATAGTCAGATGCAGTTTGAAACATGTGAAACAGAACTATTTGGTTTGGTTTAGGAAAAGAAAAAAATAATTATATGACATAACCTAGTATGTGGCTTTGTAAATCAATTTAAATAGGTCAACATGATTTTTTGTTTTCATAAAGGGACACAAACAGCCGTCTCCTGGGTCAAAGTCCTGTGTTTTTTTTTTACTAATACATCAACTCCACTCCTCGCTGTACGAACTCTGACGCTCTTTATACTACATCACCTGATTTCCTCCTTTGCTAATTAACTCTGTCTAAAAATAAACAGAGATATGGGTCTTAAAAAAGCTGCTTGCACAGACAACCTACACAGATGTTTTTTGTTTTGTTTTGAGACCGTCTGGTATTCCTAGATTCAAGAATTCCATCAATACGTGACTGAAAGGAGAAGTCTGCTAATAAAACAAATATGTGCAGCATAAACGGCCATGCCTTCAAAGGAATGTCTTCAACACACGCTCTATTGAGAGTAAAACCCTGTGAAGAACTACACACAGACAATACTGACTACTAGACACAAAAGATTTTAACCTCAATGCATTAGAATTTGGATGATTTACCAGATGAGAATACACATTTGTAGTAGTGTGAGTTTAATGTTTTTAATAAAGTCTGCTACAGTATGTGGGCTGTTGAGTCTGCAGTGTCAGCTGATCTACTGATTGATTTTAATGTATTTTCTGTGGTTGCTTTGACACACTGTGTACAGTATTGTCTCCCTTCTGTTTCAGGACGAGCCTCTGTTATTGTTGCATTTACAGCCAGCTGCTTGCAGAGCTCTCCAAATATTACTCAGCCTATTCACCTGTGCTCAACCTCCAGTTGTATAACAAACCTCTCTCTTGTGGCCTCTCATTCAGCTGGCTTCAGACCAGTTCGCTCTCATGAACCTATCATTTACCTGAGAGGACTTTACTACTCTCCTCACCTCCCTGCCAGCTTCCAGAAGTAACCTGCTGACTGTCAGCACGCCTCCAAGGCCCCAGGCCCCTCGCCGTGTAAGAGTTGTCGGTGGAGTTAGATTTATGTGCTCATTGAATGATAATACAATAATCCACTAAGTCTCAGCCAACCAATTGCCACAGAGCCTCTGCCATATGTGTCTATTATTAGCCTTTTATCTCGGTCACTGTCGCCTCTTCCCAGGCTTCCATCGTTCACTCCTTCATGAAATTTATATATGCATGCATTAATAGTATCCTTAATCTTTCAGTGGATTTCGCCAAAAATAGAGTTTCCATTAGTGCCATGCGCCCATTACCCAGGGGGAGTTTGAGGGCACGGACTGGAAACAAAGCTGCTGTTAAAGCCAGTAACTTTATTTCAGTAAATGCTGATGTTTTCCTGTGTGAACCTGAATCCATCAGGTGCTCATAAGACATGAGCTTCTGCTGGTTAAGGTGAGACTCTGTGCATCAGCCAAGCAACACCTGCCACCTCTGAAGCAACCTGAGTTATTAAAGGTAATATCAAGCTGACAGATGCAGTAGGTACCACTGCAGGAAGGCCAGGGCTACAGATACAGATGAGAACTGGAAGTCAGATATGTCTTCTCTTAATCAGATTCGAGAGGACTAAAAGACAGAGCAATGTGATTAAAGCTTGATTCATTTACTTTGCAAAGATGGTGACATCACCACTTCACAGAAACCCACTACAGGTCAATAGCTCAGCCTTTTAATATCCACATGGCATATAAACATTCAGCCATGTGTATATATGGGGTCAGCTGAACTATATGCAGGATAAAATGATAAGTTCATATTTTCAGATTGATAAATCAAAGCTTTATCTGCCTCATTAGTTCAACGCACGGCTGATATTATCACCTGATATTTGCTGATCACATACATATATCAATATATCAGTATTGTTGCATGTTATGTCCATTATGCACCAATATGAACACTTTTTTTTATAGAAGATTTAATGCTGAAATCATTGCCTATGGTGATTTAGAAATGGTGTTAAGTATTCATTTTATGTATTTATTTATTTTGTATTAAAATGGTCATCAATTCACTGATCGATTGAACATACAGCAGGCTACTGATGTTTGTTTAGCTATTTACATATTTTTATTCATTCTATATTTCCCAGTTTTCTTTTCTAAAATTACTTGACAATGTAGCACATTGTCTGTAGAAAGTATAATGATGTTAAATATTCTTTAAAAGGGATTTGTTTAAGAACACAACCTTCTGTAAAGTCATTTCTCACATTTCTCATTTTTTGGTAATGTACCACATTAAGAAAATGTTCTTGATTGCCAATGCTATTCGAAATCAATCTTCAATTTTCATATTAGAATTTAAATTGCAACACTCCTAGTGTGTATTTACCAATTAAATGATCTAAGTACTCTCCCATTATCTCCTTAAATTGCATGCATGATGGGAAATGGAGTCAGATGAAAATAATCCAGTTCAGTGGTTGTTCATGTAACCATGTCTGATGTTTGTGTGCATTGTATCTCTGCCTGTATTACACAAACTCACTCAGCAGGTAGTTCAGCAGCAGGTGTCAGAGAGGCTGCTCATTAAACAAGAGCTCATTACTTTTGTCCTTTAATATCAATGATGATGGAGAGGGCCTCATTAGACTGTGCTGACACTGGACTTTTAAATCTATGTAAGAGGGTCATGCAAGTGTCTGACTTCATTCCCACTCATAAAAAACAGCCAGTGAAGACACAACATTCAACACAATGTACAAACACACTGTACACAGTGGACAAGTGACAGTTACTGAGATTATATGAAGATAATCCGGCCAACACGCACCTTACCTCCACGAAAGCCTTTTTTATCCTGGACAGTGTTGAGTCGTAGGTTTCAGTTACTCAGTTATTTCCACGGATGCTGACATAATGTTTCCTCACTGTTGGACTTGACGGATTCATACAAGTGTTTAAAGTTACTTCTCTCGGCCGTGTGCGGCGCAGCGACGGCACTCATCAGCCTCCTGTATATCCAGCAGCGAACAGCGGCGTCAACGCAACTCACTTTAAATACAGATAACAAGTCAGAGGACACTTACTGCTGGAATACAAACGCACCTTCGCTGTTCATACAACAGTTAAAAGCTGTAATCCGTCAGACACGGAGGGGGTGGAGCTGCGGAGCACACTGCAAAAAATGATCCGTTTGTAGACCAAGCACAGGGCTGTCCCATGTTTTCAAATGGGTACTTTTTATAGTGTGCATGATGTCTCTGCCACAGGTGAATAGACCTGTGAAGCAATACTGCAGTTTTACCACTAGTTTCTCTGCAATGAATCAATTCCTAACTGACATTTTAGTGTCACATTATAATAAGGTATCGTTCTTTAAAGGGTTGTATAAACTTAAACTAGTGGCTTTATTGAGGGTTAATAAATTAAAAATTAAATCCATTTGACTGATATATGGTCCTGGACTAAAATTATTAATAGGATCAATTCATGACTCAGCATTCATTGGAAGATAACCTAACTTTATTGCAGCTAAATACAAAGATATAGTAATAAACTAATGGATCCATGGGCACAAACACTACTTCTCCTACACAGGAGCAAGACACCCGGACTTTATAGTTCTTTAAAGACTTTTACTTTATAGACTTTATAGTTCTTTAGCATCTTTTTGTAGTTGTTTTGAGTCTCTCTTGTGTGTTATGTCTCTACGAGGTCATTTTGTGTCTCTTTGTAGTGGTTCAGTGTCACATAAATGATTTGGTCATGTTGTAGTTTTCTGTGTTTCTTTTGTCATTTTACAACTCTCTGTAGTTGTGTTATCTCTCTCTGTTGGCATTTCAAGTCTCTTTGTTTTCATTTTAGCATCTCTGGTTGTTTTGTGTTTCTTGCTGCCATATTGAATGTCTTTGTAGTTCTTGCTTTTTGCAGTTATTTTGTGTCTCTGTAGTCATTAAGTCACTCAACTTCTCTTTGTAGTTATTTCTCTCTATTTTAACACTTTCAATATTTGCTTCAGGAACTTTATAGAAACAAGATAGGTCTAAGGAGAAGATAGTTACTGAACACAAACATCGCTGCAACAATTTGGAGCATAAAAAGCCAGTTTCAATCCTTTCTGCAGACATAAATCTTGAGCGATAAATTTAACATCACATACATTAAAATTGCAGACGAATCAGATAGCTGGAACAGAATAGATAGATGTAGAGAGGAGGAAGACACAAGCTTTCTGTGATCTGAGATTGTACCTCTTCCTGTTGGCTGTCTCCAGCCTTGTTTGTTCCCTTTAGACATGATAGTGTCTCATGTGCTGGAGATGAGAGGTGTTCTGAGAGGGTTAAACCAAGTGTCTTGCCAGTTTGGGCGCAGATGTCTGGAGGAAAAGATCAAAGGGGAATAAGAGAGAAATAATTTAATTAAACTTCTCTGTAGGGGGTTGAAGTCGCCATGGAGGGTTGGCACTGGCCCCATCTCTAGGAAATGCTAGTGTTTCCTGGAATGTACTAGGCAGAACTACAAGGCCGGAGGTGAGGAGGTTTGGATAGGGTTTATAAAGTCACATACTGTGACCGAGAGTTTCCACAAAGCAGACATGCGCTTTGAAAGGCTTTCATAAGTCAAGGTGGTAACATAATGAAACAGTTTTCTAGTCCTCCCTCCTGTTTAGACATTCTAATTGGTTGTTGTAATAACTGACACCTTACTGTTAGAGACCCAGGAGGCCCTGCATTACCAACACCTGGCAAACAGGTAGAGCAGATGAGTAGCGTCTTGTAAGAGATCTATTCCAGGCCCAGCAGTCAGAGATTAACCCTTGGCCTGGGATCATTACGTCAGATCCCTTTAATCCCAAACAATTTAGCAGTGGCAGGGACAGTCCCTCAACCACAAGTTCTCTTACAGATGAAATGCATGCTGGTCCTGTCATTGGGTTTTAATGTATCAATTCAAGCTAATAATAGGTCATTACAAATCTGCTTTCCATGTTTACATGCATATTTGTAATTCAGTTCACTAAAGTTTCTTTGTGCAATTCACGAATGGTGTTTGTACTAAAGGTAGTGTGGTGGTGGAACAGTAATCACAAGCACAAGCACTAACTAGTAAAGGAGAATGGTAGTTTTTATGCTGTTTTGATTGTTAGCTCTTTGTTGACCTCTAGTGGCCACATGAAGAACTCCCACTCCTTAGCTGACAGTCAGTATTTCAGCCAGCAGAGGGCGCCTGTACTCACTGTACTGGTGGGTACTCTTTTGGAATGACAGTGAGAAAAGCAAAACGTGTGATCATGGATAATGTAGTTCTTCTTTGTACCGTGAATTAAAATGATCTTTTGACAGAAATGCAAAGACATTCCTGCTGAGAGGCCCAAATGCAGGGCAAAAGGGACACAGTGAATACATGAATGAATCAATAGAATAAAAAAAAACTGGACCTCAAGAGTTAATACAGATATATCCCAAAAAGAGGAAGAAGTTGCAATGAAATAAGTTGGCAAAACAATAAATACTCTGTTATTACCCAACATCCAAGTTCAATCAAAAACATTAAAATACCAATGAGAAATTATGTACATACTCATTTGGGGAAACAATGTATTGTCAACTCAGTTTGATCCTTCAGTATTTGAACATTAAATTAAACAGTTGCATTGCAGCATTGCAACAAAAAATACAATGCAGGAGGACTTATATTCGATTATGTATGTGTAGGTTGTTATTGTTAGGTTTTGGTTGTCTTTGGAACTGAAAGCAGAGTCAGAGTTTATTGAACAAAATCAAAAAACAACCAGAGAGCAGGCAGTGGAGGCAGGGAGCTGGCTGGTTCATAGAATAATCAGTGTTGAAGAGAGAACAGATTCCCAGAGATGACATGAGGGATGAGCACATGGAAAAACTCAGGCCCTAAAGTAACTAAAACTGGCGAAGCAGCAGGGCACAGAGGATTACCTGAGCACACAGAAAAAAACTCAGATAAGTACCAAAAAAACAATAGCAATAAATACTGCAAAAATGTCAGCTTAGGACAGCTATGAATAAATCACTCCAAAAACACTGAAGGAACACTGAAAGACAGAACACAGCGCAGTACCAAATGAGATGGCATTAGCTTGCAGAGCAGTGGAGTGAAGAACAGGCTTTTATAGCCAGGTTGATGGGCTCAGTGGACACAGGTGAGCGTCT
>CAFUXE010000100.1:665186-684140 GCA_903364295.1 Serranus cabrilla | reverse complement strand
TGAATAGTATAAAATAAACTGACTGGACATAAAGGGGCGGTGTTACAGCGGACATGCATCCGCTTCTTCTGTAACTTCCTGCTGCTTGATCCACTTCCAAACACACACGGCACTCCCACGCAGACAGGGGGAGGACACACACAACACCAGGAAGAAGAGAAGGAAGCATTCATGGGAAAATATGCAGCCAGGATTTGCAGTTCTCATACTCCCTCCCCTTTACACAACAGAGCTATGCGTACTATATGGCTGTACTGATTTTAATGGGAAGGATTTAAAAAGTTTAACAAATTGAATGATACAAAAGAAGAATGAAACAGGCCCCACACCAGATCATATCAGCATGTTTACTGAACATAACCTGCATTTTTCATAGTATTACACACCATTTTACTGCCAAATGTACCACATTTTTGTCAAGAAGGTGCTTAATGTTGCCAAACACAAACAGCACTATTTGTTATGTAACACTGAGGTATCTCAAATGTAGCCTGGGGTTATGTATTACTCATGTTATTGTCAGATGAACTGGTTTCAAAGAATGCTCTTTTGTCTCCTACAGTTTAATGTTTGTATCACTTACATTTGATTCTGTATGTCCTTTTATTGTTAGGTTTTGGTTTTCTTTGGAGCCCCAAAGCAGAGACTGACGCAGGTAAAAAAAAAAGTTTATTTAACAACAAAGAAACAGCAAAAGAGCAGGCAGTGGAGGCAGGGAGCTGAACTGAAAAACTCAGGCACTAAACTAAACCAAAACTGGCGAAGCAGCAAGACACACAGTTTACTGTTTGGTCCACTGGTGATAGGGCTGTGTAGCTAAAACAGTGAGATCTCTTATTCAAAGGGGCATTTGACTAATTTCACAAATGATGTTCGATTTCCTCATCATGGAGAGTAATATTCAGCATGTGAAAATAGCTGTAAAATGTTTTGTGTGGCCCTGGAGGAGCTTTTCTTAAGTCTGAAGGACTTTTGCAACCCTGGTTTAACAATGTGCATGTGAAAAATTACCCCCAGGGTCAACTCTTAGCCTAGAATATGTGGTGTAAAAGCCTTTGAGAAATGATGTCAGCTGCACTGTGTTGCACAGTGTGAAGTGAGATTTTAATATGATTTCAGGGTCATCACATGTTCATATTTATAAATGTTTTGCTTATCTGATGCTGATTAAAAAATAGATTAGTCAATAGATCTCTTTCTCTAGAAATCTTGCTCCAAACGGTGGTGTAGGAGCCTGTGTTCAGCTTACAGCCTTGGTTAATTCACTTTAACTTCAAACGGGTTCTCTGGTGACCCCCCTACAGTGTCTCAAGGCAGAGAAGCAATTACAGGGAGGGGGAGGGAAGAAAGAAAGCAGCGTAAGCACTGAGACAACAATAAAGTTCATTCATTAAAACAACTTGTTAGCACCATTATTTGCTGTCCACCCAAAACACAAAATGGTTTAGAGGGCGTCACGCTGAACACAAAGCACTTTTCATGACATGAGTTGTTTTTCCTTAATAGAGGAGTTAGGAAGTGAACAGGAATGTAAAAGCAAGTATTCTTTTAACTTTAAGAAAACGCCATGGTTTAGATTCATATATAATGCATATGCAAAAAAATGCTTAGATACTTTTGCATCACATTTACATCTCACAATGAAGGAGCTGAGTAGAGTAGCGATGAAACTGTAGACAGTTGAGGGAAAACTATCTTATGTTTCATTACTGAGGGGTCAATTTATTATGGGTCATGAAGTGCTACGTTTCTGCAACTCCAACTGGGTTACAATTCCAGGCTTTAGGACCTGGAGGGGGCGGATTCCTCACCCCTGAATACCCTGGGCGGGACCGGCCTGAAAGGAAGATTCCAGTGCAGAGATTTTAATGCTCTGAGAACCGGGCATGACTATTCCAGCAGCTGTCTCCTACAACACTCTGTCCGACCATACAACCATTAACTTCACATCAAGCAGACCAGCGCTTGGGGATCTATTTGCAAGCAGCTTGAGGACAACCTGCTGAATTATTTAAGAGCTAAATAAGGTAAGATAAAAGTACTGGGGAGTAAGGGGGGAAGGGAGAGTGTGCAGTGTTCAACCGGTGGGAAATGCCCAGGCATGTGAAAAGAGGCCACAAAGTCAGATCTGTGATACGCAGTCAAACATTCCATTGTAGCTTTAAGCAAAGTTGTTCATGCAACTTGTTGGATAAGTTTGAAAAATAAGAAGAAAATAAAAGAAAGTATGTTGCTCAAAATTAAAAATGGAAAGAGTTCATACATTTAGTGAGTTGACTGCAACTTTTGACCTGATTTCATCAGTGACATGTCGACACAGTACACTGGCAGACACAATGCATTCCAAAAGGATATATACGTATTAATGGCCTAAACATTCGGAAGCTGGATCTGAATGAAAATACATACAAACCAAGTGTTAGTCACGGGGTCGTTTAAAGAAGCAGAGTATCATTTTGAAATGTCACATGCAGTGCTACTTTACAAATGCTATTTAAATCACATCAGCAGCATTTTATTAATGCATTCGTCCTTCTGTATTCTGTTCTAAACTTACAGCACACAAATAATCAACTTCAACAACTTCTTCAAAATTACTACTAAAGACACTATTTAAAGAATAACAAAGACAAAAAGTCAGCCTTTCAAAGTCATCTCTTTCATGCACAGATCAGATATCGCTCCATCTTTCTGTGTGAGCATGTAAAAACATGTCTGACAGTCTTAAGCAGATTATCCTTCTGTTTGGTGGTTTCTTCAATGCATTTGTTCAGAGACTGACACTTCGCCAGTTCATCTGTCAGTAACAGATTTATACAGTTTTTTTACTTCAATTCACAAATCTTAAAGCTGACATCCCGTCTATATACGTGGACTGGAATAAAAACCTGACATCGAGTGAGTGTGTGTCATCATGTGGTCACTTCCTCCACACCTCCAGTAACCAATCAGCATCAACCAGACTCAGTCCTCTTTAGAGAATTTTTTAAATCTTAAATCTGTTGTGTTTAGGCTCAGTTACATCCTGCAGCTGCCTACGTGGCTGTTATGTAAGTCTTGCCTTGAGGTCTACTGGGAGACATCATATTTGAATGGTATTGGTTAAGCCACCTCCCCCTGTTATTATCCTTAAAAACTGACTCAGAGGCTGCCTGAGTCTGGAAAAGAATGGTGAACGAAATATTTCAAACTAAAACAGAACAAAAAGACAAGAGTTTGTCTCTCCTCTTTGGTCAGTTGATGACATTACTGACTTTGTCTTTGTGTCTTCTCTGATTAGCATTACACAGAGATGTGGGTGACAGTCCTGGTAACCCTGGTCCTCCTGGCCACTTCAGCTTCAGCTGCCACCGCGGCATCAAAAGACAAAGTCCTGAGTAACCACGCCACCCTTCTGGCTGACAACAGCGCAAAGTTGGCTTTCAGCCTCTACAAAAACATGGCTAAGGAAAAAGATTTAGAAAACATCCTCATTTCCCCAGTGGTAGTGGCCTCCTCTCTGGGTCTGGTTGCTCTGGGCGGTAAAGCATCCACTGCCTCTCAGGTAAAAACCCTTCTCAATGCAGCTAAAGTTAAAGATGAGCAGCTGCACTCCGGTCTGGCCGAGCTCCTGACTGAGGTGAGCGACCCCAAGACCCGTAATGTCACCTGGAAGATTAGCAACCGCCTGTATGGACCCAGCTCTGTCAAATTTGTGGAGGATTTTGTCAAGAGCAGCAAAAAGCACTATAACTGTGACCACTCCAAGATAAACTTCAGAGATAAGAAGACTGCTCTGAACTCCATCAACGAGTGGGCGGCCAAGTCTACTGATGGCAAACTGCCTGAGGTCACCCAGGATGTAGAGAAGACTGATGGGGCCATGATCATCAATGCTATGTTTTTCAAACGTGAGTCTGTATAAAACCTGTGTATACGCAGCAATATTCCTTTCAGTCATCTCATGAAAAGTAATTGTTTTTTATTTCTCACAGCTCACTGGGATGAGCAGTTCCATCATAAGATGGTGGACAACCGTGGATTTATGGTGTCCCGTAGCTACACGGTTTCAGTTCAGATGATGCACCGCACAGGTAGGTGGAGACAGTCCTCTTAGCATGATCACAGACATTTGTGACACTTAATGGTATGTATACTACCTCTGCAAACAACCCCCCAGTGCGTTCCTTTGCACTGTATTGATGCAAAAATTAAAGCTGGACGACTCCACGCCTGTCAGTGATGATACAGATGGAATGAAAAACAAGATTTGCACAAACAAAATATTTACATCTCATTTGGTTCTGCAGCTGCTCCAATGAGTAACGCATTTATTTAACAGCCACATCATCAACCTCCCACACCATAGTGTTTGCATTTGCTTCACAATTGAAAGTGAGCATAATTTAATGAGACAAACAAATAAACAAACATTTGCAATCCTAATTTAGTTTATATTAGTCTGGGACCTCTTTTAAGCATATAACACCACCTAGAGGACATCTGGGTTAATGACACAACAATGATTGTTACTTCACCCCCACTAAGAAGAAATTAATATTTATAACAAATAAAATGTGTTTCCTCAGGTATCTATGGATTCTATGAGGACAAAACCAACAAGTTAAATATCCTGAGCATGCCTCTGGCTCATAAGAAGTCCACTGTGGTGTTCATCATGCCGTACCTTGTGGAGCCTCTGGAGAGATTGGAGAAGATGCTGACCACAAAGCAGCTGGATACATGGATGGGCAAGCTGCAGCAGACAGCAGTAGCCGTATCTCTGCCCAAAGTCAGCATGGAAGTCAGTCACAACCTGCAGGTAAGAAATGCAAAAGACTAAACATGACTAAACCTCAGTGTTTGCCTCTTGTATAATCTGATTAATGTTCTTCTCCTGTTTAGAAACATCTGGGAGAGTTGGGCCTGACAGAGGCTGTGGATAAATCCAAAGCTGACTTGTCCAAAATCTCTGGGAAGAAGGATCTCTACCTGGCCAGTGTGTTTCACGCCTCTGCCATGGAGTGGGACACGGCTGGAAATGAAATGGACATGAGCATCTTTGGCACAGACAAGCTGAAAAACCCCAAACTGTTCTACGCTGACCACCCTTTCATCTTCGTAGTGAAGGACCAGAAAACAAAGTCCATCCTGTTCATTGGCAGGATGGTCAGGCCGAAGGGGGACAAGATGAGAGATGAGTTGTAACCACATTATAAGGTCTGACTGTGTGAAAGTGTTTATTTTCTACTGAGAGAAGTGGAAAATGAAAAAGCAGGTTTCACATTGCACAAGTGCATTCCTTCATGCATTCCACAATACATGGTTAAAGAGGTGTGTTTAAACATTTTATCCAGTGTTTTAGTGAGCAAAGAATTGCCTCCTTTTTTATCTTGAAGAACATTTGACATCACTATGTGGCTTTCTGTTTTAATTGGCAGATAACAATATGGACTGAAGGCTTGTATTCGGTATGATTTCCTTTATAAATACACAGTTATTGAAGAAGGAGAATACTGTAAACATTGTCATTAGTATGTCTTATGCAGTACAAAAATTGTTTCTGTTGAAAAGTCTTAACAATCATTGTAAAAGTTGTACAATAATCTTACTTTGGGGAGATTTATGGTGCTTGTTTTTTTTTATTTAATATGTTTGTCAAGTACAGCTGCTTTTAATTGGTTAATTCCTTGATTTTTTTTTGTAATTATCCATCCTTTGCACTGCTCACCAACACAAGATTATATTTTTAACCAGAAGACGACATTGCCTATTTGCTTATTGATCCTCCATGAATGCACTGATCTACACTGGAAGACACAAACATGGCTGTTTTAATGAGAACCAAACAATTTGTGAACACATCATTTGACATTTTGCAATAAAAGTGTGAAAAAAGGAGTTGTGTTAATTTAAGATATTTGGTTCTGTCATGTAGCAGACCCTCATTCAACCAGTTTGCATTTGAGTTATCTGTTTGCAATAGCAGTTTAGCCTTGGGCAGTCATACTGAGTAAATGATTACAATTTAATTTAAAAAGGTTCCACCATAGTTTGGTAGAAGGTACAATATAAATATAAATATTGAATAACATAATTTACTTGGTTAGAGATGAAATTGAGGATTAGTGCATCAGTATTCATGACATTTTTTATGTCATCATTTTGCCAGTGAAGTGGGACCTCTTTTTTGTGCATCACACCACCTAGAGGACATCTGGGTTCATGACTGTTAATGTGGTGCAACAAATACAGAGTGATCTATAATAAGACATTTAATGGAGCATTGCATATAAAATGCACAGTCTAAATGGTTATATTTAATAATAAAACCTAAAAAGTTTAACAATGGTAGACATTTTACTTAGAAGTTTTAGGTACACGTTTCCTAAGTCAGGCCTTTATCATGCTTCAAAGGAACAATTCAATTCTTAAGTGAAATAAAAAATAAAATCAAAGTTGGCAAAATGCCCAGCAATATTTTTCTTTAAAAAAGATGCCTGATGCATTTGTTAGAAATGTCTTTACTGTAAATTCTAGATAAAAGTAATGTAATGTAAAAAGTCAGCATTTGCCATAAAAACATCCTTCTCTTTGTTATTAAACAAGCTGACTTTGGTCTTTTATCCAGTTGTTTTGTTGCTGAGGTACTTCCTGTTTTTGCATGTGTCATTGCATTATTTATCTTGACCACACGGTGAAACTGTGTTTGTCCTTTGTTCCTTTTTTGTCTGAGCTGCTTAAGAAATTATTGCTGATGTGACAATAAAATACTTACCTGAAACTACAGTATTGCATTTATTGGTTGCTGTGGTTTACTATATAGAGTAATGTACATAGTAATGTAAAAGACAGATAAGGTTTTTCATCAAATAGGCGACTCATTTTTTTTGCGAGTTTTTGCTTCTAAGATGGCAATGAGGATAAATATAAATGGGCATAATTATGAAATCTTCAAAAGTACCTTGAAATATATATTAACGTGGAATTGTGTAATAGATGTCCTCTAATATATATATGGCATTATATAATAAAATGAACATCGAATTTTCCCGAACAAATGTGGAGTTATCAAATATAAATATGTTTTATATACGTTTATATATGTACACATATTTGTGTGTATTGTATATCATTTAAAATACCATTTAATGTTTATCTGAGTTACAAATGTGTGATGCTTAGATAGCCTAATATGTCCACTGGTGACGTTAATTAAATATGGGTAATTATTAGTAGTGCATTAGCCAGCACGTATAGTAAATACATTAATAAATAAATAAATATGCCCATGAAGTAAATGCTGAATCAATGCATAATTAATTTTAATGTTTTTTGGCACAATTAGTATCTACATAAGGTTAATTTCAGGCAACACCTGAGTTAATCAAATAAAACAAACAAAAAAATGTTCTAAAAGTGTATGACTGGTGTTATAACGCTGGTAGGTTACAGTGCATGCACAGACTACTACCTGCTGTAGGCTGCTGGACTTGCCAAAGCTCGTGAGGACGGGGGCTCGAGGAGTGCTCGTGGTGTGATGGGACTACAAATCCGTTAGTACCCACACTGCCTCCTCCTCTTCCATCATGGCTCCCTCGGCAGACAGGCAAGGATACTGGGGGCGGCCGACCTCAACGCTGGACTGGTGCGAAGAAAATTATGTCGCCTCTTATTACATTGCGGAATTTTGTGAGTAAAACAATTGCATCATTCATTCTATAAACAGTGACTTTTGAGTTTTGTGGGGAAGGCAGCCATACTGTGTACGTACAGTCGCCGCTCAATAACAAACATGAAGTGGGAGTAGTGGCTGTAACAATAATTGTGTGATTTTATGTTTAGTTTAGCTGGACAATGTGGATTTTCGGTCTCTAAGTATAAGCTAAGTGTTAGCTAGCTAATGCTGCATTTTACCAACGAGAGCTGTAATGAGGAAAAAGAAAGCCGAGGAGAGACAGTCAACCTGTTCTGTGTCGAGCTGTTTTCCATACAGCTTTACTGTAGGTTATTATTCCGCACGGTGCAGCGAGTGTTAGCTAACGTTTTCATAGACACATCACCGTTTAACGTTATTACACACCGGCACTCATTTACATTTCAAATCGACTACAGTGCGTAGTCTTAAATGTTTCCCTTTACAAGGTGCATTAGCGTCAGTCATTCGCTGGCAACACTTTAAACTTGATAAAACATTTCCTCCATACTATCAGGACGCATCGTTGCTTTGTCTAACAATAAAAACTGGTTCTTCAGGAACCACTATCTTAGGTTTAAACATTGTAAGTTTAAACTGTTGAAAAACTACAATGTCAGCGGAACTCCATGTATAAATGGCATCGTACAGAGGTTTCAGTTTTGTGTAACATTCAGTGACACATGCTTTCCTTCCAAAGCATTTAGCAGAACTACATTGGAAAAATAGTACCTTTAAAAATAATACTTTTAAGTTTACTAGGCAATGCATTCAAAAGAGTTTTATTCCAGCACTCTTTACTGTGCATGTTTGAATTACTGATACAAAGTACAGTGTTCAATCAGTACCTAAGACTTCAAGGCAAACCTGCTGAGAACAACTTATACTGTATACTAGGGACCGTCCAGTTGCTGTTCCTATTCTCAGTGGTGTTCTCAGAGGTTCAGGGTACTAAGTGATGCAACAGTAATTCCAAGCCAAGTGGGTCAGAGTTTAGTTATATTATCACTTTTTCTTTCTCTTTGTATTTTGTCAATGCTATGAAGCCTTTGTAGTGATATACACCTCATTTAATTATCCTAAATGTCTCAGTATATGCTGTAGGCCTGCTGTATTCAGCATACTGTATCTTTTATTTCACTGTGACGTTTCTAAACACTGGCACTGGTGTGAAGGCCACAAATTCAGGATACTGACAGTTGAAGCTTTTGTTTGCATAAATGACACATGCTGGCCTAGCTAGATTGTTGTTTTCTGCCACAGAAGAATTGTTTGGCATTTAAACGTTGAGTCAGGTTACAATGGCTGGAATGTGGCATTGTTCATTTGGAAAAGAGACACCAGCATGATTTTAATCCTCATTTGAAGTTTGCTTTTTATACATTGTCTCTCTTTTAAAACATCAGCACATGGTGACAGGAGAGAGCAGAGAGACATTATAACAAGTCGCTCACACAGGGAAAGGTGTCTTAACACATTCAGATGTTTGCAGTTGTCATTGAAACGTGAAAAACAAAACATACTGTAGAATTCCTGGCGTGTGTGCATTTATTATCAGTAACCAAAGTCCACATAATTTAGAATGGCCGCAACAAGGACTCTTGAAAACGCCTTGGCTTTTATCAGGCGCCTGCAGATAAAGGGGAAGTGTCATGTTGGTTATGAAAATGCTTGTAAGCAGTATTAGTTTTCAATGTACTTAATGTCCTGGTAAGCCTGATTGTCTCCATGCCCAGAAAGAGCAACGTCAGGATCAATGTTGACCATATTTTATCAGGTTCCCTGTAGGCCTAACGATGTACCAACGATGTACAAGAAGTACAAAGCAATGACTGTAGGGTAGGGAGGTTTACATACACAAACACTGACATCAGCTCAACCATTGGCCACTTTTGCAGATAAGGCTTAAAGGTTGTTGAAGCCTATTTTCACTACCCCATCCCAGGTTTACCTAGCTGTTTTCATGTGTAGAACTTGTGATGTTGTAATAGTCTTACAAAAGGGCAAAATCAATAGACTAACCACTCTATTTGTTTTATTCATTGTAAAACAATTTATTTTATTTTCAATGAATCTGTTGATTTTTTCTTGATTTATTTATCACTTGTTCTATACGGAAACTAGAGAAATATCCTAACCAAATAATATTCATCCATCCATCCATTATTTGTTATCTCTTATCCTTAGAGGGTCACCCATCATTTAATATACGCTTTACCTGTACCTGCATTTGCAAACCAAAATACCAATAAACTAGTAATATTAAAAGTGACAAATACACAGTAATTCAAGTACATAAGTATTTGTAATGCGTGTGACATATACATAATTCTTTGCCATACAAGAGAAGAGCAAACAAAGCCGCAGTATGTCATGAACTCCTAGAGCGGTGATCAGGTTTCTGTAATGAGAGTCCATTCATGCTGGTGTTATAATGATCACAACATGTAAGCCAGCCTGCCCCACTGAACTCTCTCTGCTGTCATGTCACCCAGTCACAGAGCTGATCATTCAGAAGGGATCAAATGTCGCACAGGATCATGTCTTCTGGCTCTAATTTGTTTTTGTTGTCTCTTTGAACAGGGAACACTGTCAGCAACCTGATTATGATTCTTCCTCCCATTTATGGGGCAATCCAGACATTTCGAGACGGCCTTGAGTTCCGCTACATCTGCTCTTTCCTCGGACTGGCAGGTTAGCTTGTTAACCTAGCTCCACATACTGAAGCAAACACAGCTCTTGTTTACATAGATTGATCACAGACTTTGCAGTTGTGTGGTGTTTTGGCTGACAATGTCCTGACTTTCATGTTTTGTGGTGTTGTCTATGTGTTGACCAGCTGTTGGTGTTGGTTCCTGGTGCTTCCACATGACGCTGCTGTATGAGATGCAGGTGAGCTACAGTGTTACATTAAAATATTAATATGTCAACAAAAAGTGGGTACAGAATCAATACAGGGTGACTGTTTAGAGCTATCTTTTCTCTAATATCTAAATTTCTTGCTGAAACTGCATGAACCAGACTCATTGTTGCCTTGGGAAGTATTCATTTTAGTTCTGCAACATAAAGTCATGCTGAAACAACGTAATCATATAGTGATATGTGTTTTCTTTGTATTCTCATTTGCAGTTGCTGGATGAGTTGCCGATGATTTACAGTACATGTGTCTTCGTCTACTGTCTGTAAGTGGCTCAACTTTTTTGATTTCTTGCTGTTGAAAGCGGGGAGTGAAAGTTGCTCAGAACATGTTAGATGTGTTTGTGGCTATATGATGGACGGCTGAATCCTGTAGTGGAGAGATAGTCCCTTTATTCAGAGAACCGTGGCTACACATTTAACCTTCTGTTATTTGCTCTCTCTTGACAAACATGTAATGTTAACACATCTTTTCTTTTTCTCAGATATGAGTGTTTCAAACAACAGAACAGCTTCAGTTTATTTCCAATTACATTACTATTAATCTTCAGTGTCTCAGTCACCGTGGTGAGTATCTATTTTCACTGTAACATTGAATGATTTAGTTTCAACCATTATGTAAATACAGCATAATATCCTTCATTTTTTCTTGAGTGTTTTTTGTGTTTTTGCTGCAGGTATACTTACAATGGAAGGAGCCAGTGTTTCACCAGGTAAGGGAGTGCTCTGCTTATTGTTTGCTATTAGGGCTCAGCAGGCCTTAAGTCATTTTTACCTTGGGTAAACATTGGACTTGCTAACAGTAACACAGCATTCAGTTTGGTGCATGGCTAAGTAGGATTTAATCTCAAAGCAAATACGCAAACTGCAATAACATTTGATGTTATTTTGCAGTTTGCTGGTGTTCAGTTAAGTTTTATTAAGGTTAGTATTTACAAAAAACAGACACTCTGCCCTAAAGTCAGTGCTGAATCCTTAATTGTGGTATCAAACCAAGAAGAAGAATTCTATAACCCTTACCATATATGGTAACCATACAAACCCTTAGATGGGCACTACCTCTTGAGTTTGTCTCTACCTGCAAAGACCCTCACAGGCTTTATAACAGCAAGGACAATGGAATGTAGTTGCCTTTGTTGACTCATTGGAAGTGACTTTGTTTACTGATCGCACTGCTCTGTGGTGGTTCATGAAAAGACTGATAACCTATTGAAGCACAGTAAACAAGTCTGCTTCACATGTGTGGTTCAAAAGTTGACTTTCAGTACGAGTAGTTCTTCTTCATTAAATATAGATTGTACTGAATGCATGTAGCCATTTTAGTTGTGTGTCCTCATTCATAGTGATTTGTGATTGTAACAAAACAACAAATTTCTGTTTTTTACTCTAGATCTACAACAATAATCATACCACATTATAACTTGTTTATAAAGAGGTCAAGTATTAGCAATTTGCTAAAAGCAAATTATAATGCATTTAAGCTTGTTTAGAATGCATTATAGACATGGGCGTCAGGAAAAGCGCTACCAAAATGGAGTAATAAGATAATAATAATTGAAGATGAATGGTTAAAATAAATGTATCCCGTGAAATGACAAAACAAGTGTTGATAAAAAATTAAAGTGTAAAGTGTTTTTTGGTGTTGCCCAAGTCAAATAAAGAATGATGTCTTGTTTTAGGTCATGTATGGTGCTCTAGTAGCCTGTCTCGTGATGCGATCTATCTTCATTGTTACATGGTAAGTCTGCTAAGAGGACTGTTACAATTAAAAACATTAACGTATCAACAGAGTTCATTAATATTCAATGAACCTAATGTGTTTTCTTTGTTTTTTTTGTTTTCATGTCAGGGTGTACCCATGGCTCAGACCGCTGTGTTACACCTCCTTAGGAGTCTTTATGTTAGGCTTCCTGCTGTGGAACATTGACAATATCTTCTGTGATACATTAAGGTGAGTATTTGCAGTGGAAAAATATTAATGGTTTTGTTATTATGTATGCAAGTTAATTATCCTCCTTTGAACAGCAGTTGCAGTTGTTTGTCTCAAATGTTTGATGCATTTTGAGATTTTGATTCATATTTAAAAAGTGCTAATGTAATATTTCATGAAAGAAACCATTTATAAAGGGTTATTAGCATCCTTCTCTGTGAATCCCATATTGCTGGATGTGTAATACTTGTTTTGTTATTAATTGAAGTTGGGTTTTTTTGTTCTCTCAGAGCCAGCAGAAAAACACTTCCCCCTGGTGTTGGGGTGGTAACACAGTTTCATGCCTGGTGGCACATCTTCACAGGCCTTGGATCCTACCTGCACATACTTCTCAGGTAAGCTCTTGTGCCAGGAACAGTGAGTTGTATTGTGATAATAAATGTTTGCATTACATTAAAATAAAATATTCCTTTTGTTTTAGCCTGCAGATCAGGTCAACCTACCTCAAGTACAGACCAAATGTGAAGGTATGTCTACCTCTTCACCTGTGTTTGTATTGTTGTTTTTATTGAAACCCTGTGCCTTTAATGCTGTGCACTTTTAAAAACCCTTAGCCTTAAATAATGGTTTGTTTCCATGAATGTATGTATGTGTGTCTGTGTCTGTTTGCTCATTCATATCCTTTACTTATTTGTCCTGTTTTATTCTGTTTATTAGTTTCTTTGTGGAGTTTGGCCCACATTGCACATTGAACCACAGAAGACGAGTTGAAAAAAGGGATTGGGACCAACTGGTGACTGCCAGATCCAGACACCATCAGCACAGGGACCTGCCAATGTCCACTGCTGGGACCTCAGCCTACAGCACGGTGGTAGGTGGACCCTAAGGCACCACCCCAGGGACCCTTTGGTTTTGCACTGTGGGGATTTACTAAGAAGAGTATAGCACTGAGTCCAATTTAAAGAAATGAAAGATTTTTTTTTTCATCAGTCATAATTTATTAGAATAGCTTTTCTAAAATCATATTGAAGTGTAATACTTTTATCTGTGTGTAGTCCACTGCAGTGGTAAATGTTGAAGGGGGTATGGGTGTTACTTTAATTAGGGTTTGGGAAAAGGGAAAACAGTTTAATTACTCACAGTCTACATTAGCATATTTATTGTATGTTTGATTCTGTGGATATCTGAATCTCCTAAATTTAAAGATATTTAAATAGAAGGCTAAACTAAATGATAACTAAGACTTTTGCTTATGTGTAGTGTTACAAGTAGCTGAGGTAGCTCTACTCATAACACAGTGTTGTCACATCCCTGTTCATATCCCTTCTGTTTTTGGGGGGTGCTCACTACATATGAGATAGAAACTGCCAACTAGAAAGTAAAAGTTGTACTGTGTTGTAGCTCAGCTGTCCTCCTTCATTTCCTTGGCCACAGGCTTCATTATTACTTGAAATGTTGCTCTTAGAACATGCCAAGACTGGAATTATTAATTTCTCTTTTCTTTCAGTGCCAAAGTTGCAACGGTCATGTAATGTGTGAGACATATTGATATTTTACCTCGCTAAAATCAAGCAAGAGATGCAATACACATAATTCTGTTACACAGCATTACACAGGATTTTTATTTAGTTTTAGGACAAGGTTCAAATTTACCCAGATGTACAAAGGAAGTACAACACTTTTCGACAGCTCAAGTTTCTGTGGACAGAGAAATGCTTTTACAGTCTCTTAAGTGAAACTGCACATAAATTTGTGCTGTGAAGGACAAAAAACATACAGCTACCCCTTGGGCTCAGAGGGAGGTGAGTGCTGGTTTGTATCGGAATCACAATGAGCCTCCCTCAGGGTGTGTTATGTTAGGAAACCCGTCTGTTGGGGTGTGACGAGCATCTGGAGGGTCTGATCAGGCACAAATAATGCAAACATGCAGAAACATCTCTGAAAATGATGATGTGTTGGATCTAACAAAGCCAGCGAAAAAATAACACCTTTTTAAGAGAATGTAACTATTGGCATTCAGTCAAAGGACCAAGTGAGTGAATGGAACATGTCAGAACCATGGCATCCTCATAAGTAATGGAAGTTGAGTGCCCTCCCTTCCAATTATAAAATACATGATTAAAGTCAAGAAGAGATGTCCCATTATCTACAGATACTGAAGACTGAAGGCATACTATGCAGGAATTGTGGCTTACTGTTCAGACTCGCATCTCCCTTCAAAAACGACCCAATAGGTCGTTTCTACAGCCAGCAAAACACGACCCATATTTACATTTGAGACTGTCCCATGTGAAAACAAAAGCTAACCATGTGATTTAAACATCACTGAACTTCTGTGCCTCACTTTTTGTGCATCACTTTCAAGAACCTGTCTCTTCCGGTCGTCACATCACCATCGTAACTTCACTTATGGTATTTTCATACATTTATTTACTGTAAAAACTGCCTTTTATAACCCCTACCAGGAGGTTTTTTGCCCTAAACCAAGATCAGTGGTTTTGTAGCATAAATTCAATGAAACTGCAGAATTCTTATACTGCAAACTGTATGGTTAATGACCTGTGTGTTATTTTTGGAACCCTTTCTCCACTCACACATATAGGTTGTTTTGACAAACACTCATATGTGTCTTGATGAACATCATATTCTGTTGTTTAGGCTGGAGATCTTTGTTGCACTGTTTGTAAAGGAAAAAGGGTTTCTGCTGACACTGACCATGCCACATACTTCTAGTGGGGCATCAGTGAGGATTGAGAGGAATTTGTTTTGGTTTGAGTCTTTTACATTGATCATCCTGCATAGTATGCCTTTAAACATATCCCACACACCTGCTTCATTTTATTCACTACACACTTATTTATTAGTCCATTTAATTTCATTTATGTACACCATTACATCAAGGTGAAGAGTCCAATGGCACATATGCAACCTGTAGGGGAACACCTTTGTGAGATGGTGTATGATACAACCACTAGGTGGCATAACTTTCCAGTTTATTTCGGACATTGCCAAACATGCCATTGTGCATGAAGGAACTACTGTCTACCTGCTGTAGAACTTGACTTTGTTTTCATGTACTGGATCTGCGGTGAAATGAAGGGCTTTGTATTTACAATGTTTGTTTTGCTGCTGTGAAATTGTGCACATGTGACGGAAACAATAGAACCGGGAGCTTGTAGTTACTGTTGGAAGATGCACATTACTGTTGGATGGTAATATTTGTGTGGCCTCATAAACTGCTGTGTGCTGGATTATCTCCTGACACATTCATATGTCATTATGCATTCATGCTATGTCACCAACTGTCATATGCTTGGGTATAACAATTGTGTGAGTTTCAAACATTCATAAGCACAACGTGTGAAAGATAAGTATTAACATTGTCCAGAATATCTGTGGAATCTTCAGTGTATGTGATTATCACCGCTCATCAGCAGAGGTGAGCATTCGTCAAAGAGGGTGCCTTATTGTTATCCTTGCAGTCCAAGTAATCCAAGTTGCCTTGATGTTCATGATAAACAAACCATTAAACGGTCCCTTGTGTTTTGCATTGTGCCCCTCCCCTGGTCCTGAGCAGTTTAAGTATCAGGACAAACAATATCTGCTTCAAATGCAAAGTCTGTGCCTGATTCTTTGGCCTTCCATTCATTTCATGTGTCAAACATCTTACTTACAGGTTGTTCTAATGATATTAACTGTAGCTGTAAGTAAAATCAAGTATGTTTTGAGGCCAGAAGAGCAATCTCTGCTGTCCTTTTTGTTGAACTTTGGTCATGTGCCAGTCTTTAATGATGTCCTGTATTGTCAAATAAAAGAAATTGTGTCAATTTTGTCTACAGAAAAACATAACTTTGTGTTAGTCCTGTCTCTGCAGCTACACACTTAATTTCACTTCATGTTTAGAGGTCGAATTTTACTGCAGCTGCTGTATGATAATTTGCTAATAATTTCTGACACATTTATTGAAAAATACAATATACACTGTTGCTCAAAAAGTTGGAAAACATTTTTCTCTGCCTCTCTTCATGACATGATCGTGACAATGAGATTCATTCTTGGCAGATTAAGTGTACATGTAGTGTAATATAATCATTGCGCCTGGTCAAAAGTGATTACTGACGCATTTAAATAGGATTAAACAGAGGATTGTGTCTTAACACACATTTGTAGACTAACTGTGTCTACTGACGACATTCGTTAGTTGTGAATTGAAAGGTTCTTAAACTGTTGGCTAATTTGCCCGCACATTTTTCTCACAGAGGTGAACTTCGCCCCATCCTCTTTGTAAACAGCTCAGTCTTTGGAGGATGCTCCTAACATCCAATCATGACACTAACACCTCTGACTAATTCACCTGTTTACCTGTGGAATGTTCCAAACAGGTGTTATTTGAGCATGCCGCAACCGATGAAGCTGAATAAACAAACAAAAAAGAGTAAATATATATTTACAAAGTACTTACCAAGTTGGTAAGGTAAAACATTCATTATATTGTTTTTATACAGTTTTCAATTATTTTATTATATTTTGTTTTATTTATATTTTTCACAGCATCCTAACTTCGGGAATTGTGGTCATACAACAATTGTATAAGTAATAAAACAGGAAGGCTGCGGCTTCAATAACTATTGGAATACTAAGATATGACTCATAAACTCGTTATCTACAGTTTCATGCCTGTTATTACGGCCAATATAATGAAGTCAAGGGTTCGGATTGAGTCATGCAACTCCAAGGTGTGCCATTTAGTGGCTTTGACACAAAAACTGCACATTACAGGTGCCGGCATGTTTCCGTAATGCTCCTCTGACTCCTGGATAGAGGTACTTAGCGATGTCCTACATTTGAACTTTATAGAGGGGATTCAGGCATTTTAGCTCAGGAATGTTTTAACTCCCCTCAGAGAAAAAATGCATTATTAGTATTTGTAAATATATCCTCCTGAAATGACAGATTAATGTGTCATAGATTGACCTAACATCACACTTTTGACATTCACATCACCATGCAGCCTACTCACTAAACACAGCAGCCCACTCCATGTAGACTTTGAGGAACTGCTTGCTCCAGGAGGAAGTATTATGCATCACAGAAGACCAATAAAACCACAGTAAACTGAAGGTTTGTTCCAGACTAGGAGTTGTTTGAGTTTGGCTCAGCTCAAAATGTGCGTCACCTGGACTTTTCATTCAAGGATTAAGTTTCTGATTTACTCCTAGACTCACTTCGTTAGTCACATGGGTTTGTCATAAGGTTTGAAGGTGATAACTGTTTGTATATGTGTTGGTGTATGCATGCAGAAGAGCATGTCAGAGCAAATGTGCAATGACTGAGCATAACGCCAGTAGCGTCACTATAACTACTGTTGACTTTAAAAGGTTGATCATTTAGCCAGACAGAAGCACAGTCATCTGAATTCCCCTAAACTCAAGGAGTACTTGGTTTACTTGTGTTGACGATGTGCTGACCAAATAAGAACTCAAAATCCTTTTGACAATACTTTTTTATTCTTAGCATATTTTGTGTGTAAGTGAGGTTTAAAACCTTACTCTGTGCTGTGCATTAGGGTACTGACCCAGTGACAAGCTAATGTACTACTAAAGGTAAACATTTAACACAGTATTTCTGAGAGTGTACAAGACTATTTGTGACGGGTCATTATTCAGTTTCAGGCATTTTATTTAGTTTTTATTTAGCATATGTTGGATTGTACCTGTTTTTGGAGGGGTCTGGATAAGTGTATCATGTTCAGGGTGTTTTAGAATACAGTGTGTCATGTGGTGTGGTCTTCTGCCCATTGATAATACTGGTTTGACAACAGGGCTAGCTCACTGCAATAAGGTCCTTTACAATACTTTAAAAAAAAAATCCTCATCTGACTTCAAACCACTTAAGAATCTCTTAAACTGAAAATGTTCCTGCATGGAATTGTTTTTGCTAAGATTCACACTGTAAATAACTCGGTAAAATAGTATATGGATGGATATACACTATCCACTGTGCACTACTCACATGGTTTATTTGCATCTTTGTGCTGTAAGAGGAACAAGTTTAGGCAAAAATAATTCCAACATCTGTAGTCTACACCACATTCCTCTCTAGGTTTCATATGTCAACACTGTAATGGAAAAACAATCGATGCTGAAGTGTTCTCATGTTCTTTCCAGTCACTGTACGAACATCAACGCATCTGTTCAACTTGCTTTAGATATTCAATGTGCTATAGAAACAGAGCTGTTGTTGATCCAGATAGATCCATTGTGCTGTAAACACACCATTCAGGTAGTAATGGTCTTATAAACACACACTGCTGAACAGAGTAGCAGAGGGAGGTATCCTGAACCTGGCAGAGAGCACAAGCTGTCATTACTCAAAACACAGAGCTCTGGCTTAAACTCAGAGGTTTTGCAGAAAACACACACACACACACACA
>CAFUXE010000100.1:649006-665162 GCA_903364295.1 Serranus cabrilla | reverse complement strand
ACCAATCTGTAAAATCCCCTTCTTCCTTAAACAGTATGGCAACAGGTTTAATGCCATCAAAGTGTTTAGATTTTTAATAAAAATAAAATAATTAGACATTTTATTCCAATGTTGCCAAAAAAGAAGGAAGGACAAGTTTGTGATATGTTCAAAGCTTTTCAAAAGGATCTTTTATTTTAAGAAGATGAAGATGGAATTTTCTTACAGGTTGGATCAAATCTGGTCATAGCCTGCAGGAAGAGCGGGAAGGTGTTATGATTCAATTTCAAGCTGCCGGTAATGAGGGTCATTAGTATGTTTTTCCGTAGTAGCACTACTTTGACTCAGTGCTTGTCTCCCTGACAAGATTGTGATCTGGCATAGATGTTTGGTCACAGTTCAGCGTGGCACCCAGGCTGGAAAACTGATGTAAGCTGAGCTACACATTGTAAAGGCTGAGCTGACTCACTTGGGAATGCCCGTGTTACTGAAGAGGCTGATCACTTAAATGACAGCACCTACTGACTGTAGGTGGCTCTGACGTCACTCCGGTTCCAGCTTTAGTTGTTTGCAGTTTTTACAATAAACATGTATAGTTTCTGTCTTTGTTGATTTCTTTTAATAATGCAGATTTTTAGGGGAAGTTATTATGTTCATTTTAAGGTTCATACTTGTATTTTGGATTTCTACTAGAACATGTTTACATGCTTTTATGTTAAAAAAAAAACACATTGTTTTTCTCATACTGTCTGTCTGAATATACCTGTATTTACCCCTGTCTAAAATGCTCCATTTGACCTTTTTTTAACAACCCCTTCATAAAAAGCTCAGTCTGGTGTGATTGCTCAGTAGTTCCAGGTGCATCTCTGCACCATCATTGCAGCCAGAGATGAACTATAACTGGCACTAAATTGGCACTTTCTACCTATATTTAGTATACTTGTGACATCACAACTTTCATGTAGACAATTCCTGACACAATGGTTGAGTGCATTGATATTTTTATAGTATTTATATCTTTATATGTTATTATTACTTTACTAAGTATTGTTTTTGGCTGCGGTGTCTGTGTGTCTGTGTGTGTTTCCACACCTGAATAAATATAACTCTATCTCAAAAACCAGTGGAGTTAGCGACAAAGTTATAATGGCAGGAACTGTTTGGTGTGGTTATTTTGACTCTGTCCCCAGCATTTGGCTTACGGCGACCAGACCTTCTTTCACATGCACCAGATGTTTTTCTCCTGGCACAAGGGACCACCGTTCAGTTCCCTTCCGAAGGAACCCCACTATAGAAAAACTATAAAAAAAAAGGCCCAAGAGTGCATGGCCAGGAGCATTATGATGATCACACACTCTTGGGCTTTATTTTTTGGGGCATTTATTGATGTTGTGCACAAAATAATGGAATCAATCGTTTTGTTCATGTTATAAATAAAATTGAATCAATTGTTGTTTTCATGTTGTACACAGATGGAATAAATTGTTATGTTCATATTGTACATAAGTTGACTTGATTGTTATGTTATGTATTATGTTCATGTACTATGTAAATAAATATTAAATGCCAATCCAGAGTTCCACTTCATTCATATCAAATTTCATTGCAAATATGTCTGGCATAATATCAAATAATTACTAGGATAAAATTGGATAAATAACGTCAGTGATTTCTTTATTTGCAACAACTCAATTCAAACCCCCATCATAGCCAAAATCATAGCGACGCGAATGGGGTGAAGTCTGCCATCTCTGATTGCCTTGTTTAGACCTGCGTTATAATCAAAAAGGATATGGAAACGATGTGTTTTACATACGTGTACGCCTGTCATATAGAATTTGTATAAATAACTGCACCAGAGTATTAGCTATTCACACTGTTCATCGCTTGATTTCGCTTGTGAAAACTCATGACAATTCTACAGTCCACAGCCACAGAAGCTCTGTGCAGCTGTACTTCAGCAGTGCTTTGAGCTGAATGCTTACATCACTTAGCAAATGAAAACCTAACATTGATGATGTTTTGCAGGTATAATCTCTTCCATGTTCCCTATATTAGTAAATTTCTTTATTCTGCTTTGCCCTCAGAACATGTAGCATCATCTTTGGCATAGTACTGCCCACTTAGAGTTCTTTCGTTATGATGAGTCTAGTACTAAAATAACTAGCTATTGTGATACTGTCCCATCACAGCCTTTCTATGGATCCAAGTCATCAGTCATACTGTAAATGCCTCCAAGCCACATCAGCCAAAGAAATAAAGAAAGGATGCAGAACAATAAATCTGCCATCTTGTAATAAAGACCATAATTACAGTAATGCATGTCTGTGGGCTATAATCCAGAGTGCCTATCAAAGTTTTTAATGCCTCAATTATCTGCCATTGCAAGTTAAAACTGTGATGTTCTGTTACACTTCAAATATGCAGACCAATTGCACTGCTGTTGGTCTGCTCCAGACTTTTTGCATAACCAATTTGTGTTCATTCCTTCAATAGGCTAATCTCAAATAGTGCTAGGTAAAATAGAAGAACATGTTTTAGAGCTTTGAGGTGCAATAAAAGGACTCATATATCAAATCAGGATGTTTAAAAAGCTGATTTATTTTATTCATTAAAAATATTGTATAATCCATAGACATAGAACAGGAGTAAAATATATTTTTAATATACACAGCAGGATGGTCTGAGTGGCAATCATTTTTATGTGTACCTTTGCCCTTGCTAGGAGTTGTAGTAGGCTCACTTCCATATAAAGCTGCATACAAAGTGAGGTGAGGATTTTCAGTCATGACCTAACCAGTAGAGGATTACGAACCATTAAAGTAACTTTAAAATATTTAATATCCACACTCTTGTCACAGGGTAGAAAAGCTCATTACTATCGCCAAAGAAGTTATACCTTTGTTAAAGCAGAATTAGCTAGCTATCTAGCCAGCCACCCGCTTATTAACTTGCTAATTGCACCATGCTTCATGATAACAATGTGAACGACGGGCTGGTAGCCAGCGGCAGGCAGAACAAACTTTACATTGTTGTTGTTTCTGTGCTTCCAGCACATATTCTCCACACGTTATGTGTCACAACCACGTAATTTGGTGTTAAAACCAACGTGGTCATATCACATAATTTCATGAGGTTAGGCAGTCTATTTCTGAATAAACAGTTATCCACATATAAATGCAAAATCTGAGGCAAACCAGTTTCTGTTTGTAATCTGTTTCTAGTTTAGAGTGTAAATTGTTATCAGACTGATAGCTGATAGATGAAATGAAAAGAGTCCTTTACTGCACAGTAGATAGAGTTAAGCATGACACAACCATTAAAAAATTGTTGTAATTGTTGTAGCATCCTTGGAATTATTTTAAACCACTGGATTGGCACACTTTTCTACTCTAGGTCAGCAGTGTTGATTAAATGCTCTTTCTCCTGAATCTAAACATCAACACTTTGTGAGAATAGACCTTTTTCATTTTAGACTTGTCAAAGCAGGAAAATCACTGGTGCATTAATGATGGCTGCATTCCATTAGGTGAGCCAGTTCTAGGGCCATTGTGAATGCTCAACTGTTGACTGGGACACCTAATGGAATAGAGCCATTTTTGTTGTTGTTATTATTAACACTTTTGCTTTTCCAGCTTTAAGAATTCAAAATCTCTGCCTTAAAAGGGTCTATTTTGGGCCGTGTAGGACTGTTTTCCTACTCTGCAAAGCTGTGAGAAAACAGAGGTTTCTTTGAAGAGACATTAAAGACGACCCTGTTTTGCATGGAGCCACCTTGCTGTTCTTGTTGGGACAGGACAACTCACATATAATTAACAGTTGGTCCCCACTGCAGCTGTATCAGCAGCTGCACATCTCAAGCACAGGTTGACTTGCTGGGACTCCTGCCTTTCAAACATGAAGATGCTCTGGCTGAGTCTTCTGACTCTTCTGACGCCCAGCCAGACCCGTGTCACAGCCTTGCCTCTCCGAAACCCAGAGCCGCCTACACAGCCACATGCTGGACCATCTGAAGCTGACCAGGAGTTTGCAGAGGTATTTACCTGTCTATTCATGGGATATGGGCCCTTTAAGATTAGCTCTATGTGTTGTTTCTTTTATGGGAGAATTGTTCTGAATAGCTTGTAGCCCCACTACCTTGACCTAAATGGAGTTTTGCTCAAGAATGATTGTGATTTGTTGTGGCTTGTTTTCCCTAAAAGCCTCCTAAATAACCTAATTGTACACCCACTGATAGAATCCATTTTAAATCTATATATGGGTACCTCAGACCCACAAATGAATGAAAGCATTTGAAACAATCTAGACTATACTATATTAATAATAATAATAATAATTCCATATAAACTATTTTATTTGTGGCTTTTTACATGGACAGACATTTGGCTACAGATTTATACAATCATATTTTTATGTGACACAATAAAATAAAAGTAAAAATCTGAGGTAGAAAATAAACTTAAAGCCATACAATATATTATGTTAATAATGTATTGGATGCGTCTATATCTATGGTTGGTGTTAAACCCTCTAAAATCTTCAGTAATTAGTTGTTGAGACTTGTTTAGCTGGGAGCAAACTGTCTCCTATTATATTACTGATCCATATCTTAATCAATATGTTGTCTTATAATTCACAACTTCGATTTTTTTTAGAGATAGCAGGAAAATAATAAACTTAATAAGATGATTGTAGTTCAATGTAATGTACTGATAATCATCCTTAATGAGCTCTCCTTCTGGGTGTCTGCCACTTGGCTCCACTGTCAGTCTGGCTAGGCTCACTTCTCCAGAAGACATAACAGAGTCAGCGTTTCTTTGTGGTTAACTGCACAATTAAGCCATGAAAGCTGTTAAAGCATTTGAGCGCACACACACACATTATTTTATATACTTATCAATCACATCACATTACAGAGGTGTTGAAGATAATATGTAACCATGAAGCTGTACAAATTTTTGTAGAGCTGTGGTGTTTACTATGAGTCTGAGGCTACAGTATCTGTAGGCCAATTACAACAGTCACACTGTAGTTGACGCCTACAATTACATACACTTGTATGTATGTATAAAATTACAGTACAGCAACATGTTTGCACTGTACTGTTATTAAAGGTTCGGGGAAATGTTTGGAATGTTTACTGTAAAGACTGTAATGCAAGTTTTTTGTAGCCTACAGCACCTTTCAACAACCAGGCAATTCAAAGTGCCTTCATAAGACAGAAAGGCATCCAGAAAAGATCAAAAGAAACAAAGGCAAGATAAAGGAGTAGGATACTGTGAAAAGTGATATTTCCATTTCTTTTTAAAATGACCAACCAGGCCCCCATTCAGAAACTTTGTCATTAAACAAACTGTCATAACTTCTGTATGGTTGTGATGTCACAGCTATATTTTACATAGGAAGTGCTGTTCTCAGCTGCAATGATGGTGCAGAGACAACGAGAGCGCAAATTCATTGATTTTACATAAAGTCTGAATTATCTTTAGGAATATCTACAAAACTTCTATGGCTACAAGCCCAAGTCAGAGAGACAGAAGAGGACTGCAGACACAGATGTAGATGCTGATTGGATGACTGGACTCTGTGATAAGGTCCAGAAGATGCAGCGCTTTTTTGGTTTGCCTCCGAGTGGAGAGCTGACCAATGAGACCCTGGCAGTTATGAAGAAGCCTCGCTGTGGTTTGTCAGACGTGGAACCATTTGGAGAGACAATTCGCTGGAAGAAGAGTTCTCTCAGCTACAGGTTTGATCATAAAGCACGGCAGTAAAAATGACACGTGAAACACACATGTCTTTAAGTTTAGATAAAAGTGGTGGACAGACTGATCTACCAACTAGTTTTCAAAATCAGTCTTCTATCCTCAGGGTTGCTGGTAACAACCTCCCCATCCCTTCCTCAAAGGCTCACAAAGTCTTCAGGGCGGCATGGAGGCTCTGGTCCAATGTTGCGCCAATGAAATTTCGCAAGCGGCGCAGGAAAGAGGCTGATATTGTCATTTCCTTCCACAATGGCGGTGAGCTGTGAAAGACAAATAGCATATGGCAGTGATTTACAGATTATAATGAAGAACTGCACTGTTCGTTGCAGATCATGAAGATGGCTCGCCTTTTGATGGCACAGGAGGGATCTTGGCTCATGCTTTTCTGCCTGGGTTTGGTATTGGTGGAGATGTGCATTTTGATGCTGATGAAGACTGGAGCTTAAACTCTACTGGTACACTGTTTGAAATCTGACACGCTTACTGACTTTAAGAGCCCTCAAGGATGGTGGGCTCAGCCAACTTTTCTACTTTCAGAGGCTGTAGGTGGCTCAGTTTTAACACTACAGTCCAGGTCCTGTAATCATATGCAGAATCCATTGGTACCAACTATGTCTTGATATTCTGCTGGGAAGGGGGCAAAATGATGCCCCAACTTTGGGCAAAGCAGGGGAGGGAAATAATGGCCACTTTCAAAGGGCTCCCTTTACCTCTGACCTCAAGATATGTGAATAAATATGGGTTCTATGGGTACCCATGAGTCCTTTACAGACATGCCCACCTTATGCTAATCCCAATCCAATTCGGAGCAGAAAAGAAACAGTTTTCTTATGCACTACAAAAATGTTATTTTCACTCATTGGATATTAATACATTTGCATACTGGGGTGACAGATTAATAATGACTATAAAGTATTTTTTGTCTGTGCTATAAAACCCTTACAATACTTGTGTTGCTGCTCCAGGTTTCAACCTGTTTGCTGTAGCAGCCCATGAATTTGGCCATGCACTTGGCCTGCCCCACTCATCTGACCCTGGAGCTATCATGTACCCATCATACAACTTTGCCCCCAATTATGAACTTCAGCTCTCCTTCCGCGATGTCAAAGATGTCCAACACTTGTATGGTGAGTTGACTGGCTTCAGTAGATGAGGCCTCATTTTACTGCGTAGATTCAAAAAGACTGCTGGTTCTTTCCCAAAGCTGACACAAAGAACTCCCTGTAACTGCATTGTAGGATACAAGACAGATAGGCAGACCGACTCAGAGGTGTTCTGGGAACCAGCACATAAAGCTAAAAACCACAACATCTTCTTTCTAATGTTTCATCATTAGTCTATTGAAATGTGACACTCATTACATAATAACAAGCGTCATGCTTTAATTTCAAATCAAAGTTCTCACACTTTTTTTTGCATTTCAATAGATGCCTGGGAAAGTGCTTCTTTTTTGTCATACGGATTAATAATATAGTCACGTATTAATGTAGTAGACACATTGATTAATAATAGTGAATTATTAATGTATGGTACGTTATTTTACAGAAGAGTCATGTTACAGACTGTGTGTTTAAATGTCCACAGAACACTACAAACGTATTCTCATATCTCTAATGTCTCTCATATTCTCTAATCTCTCATATAATATTCTTCGAGGGAAATCTAACGTGTTTTATTGGTTTCTAAAGACGTGCCCCCCTCAGAGACCTTCACAGTATCCGCCCACCAAGGTCCACAGGATCCCTGCAAATTTGACCTTGGCTTGGAAGTGATTTGATTATTTGCAGATTATATGTTCTTCCAGCTTCCACGCACTGTCCAAAAACATGGAGTTTATGTTTAACTGGTGTCTCTAAATTGCCCGTAGGTGTGAATGAGAGTGTGAATGGTTGTCTCTCTCTATGTGTCTGCCTGTGAAAGTCACCCTGTCCATGGTGTACCCCACCTATCGCCCAAAGTCAGCTGGGTTTGGCTCCAGCCCCCCATACTCTTTAGAGCTTTGGATGAGCGGTTGAGGATAATGATTTTTTTAAAAAAGAGTTTTCAAAGGGCAGTGTCATTGTGTCTGTTAAAAAGGAACTTACTCTGTTTACTTCTCTCATCTGTAGGTATCAATCCCAATTTTGCTTCACTATTCTCAAAAACGCCTCCTCCAAGAACACCTGACAAATGTGATCCAGATTTATCCTTTGATGCTGTAACAGAATTACAACAGGAGGTCCTGTTTTTCAAAGACAGGTACGTTAAGTGTCCCATTATGTTGGATTATTATGGATCATGAAGACAGACAAACAGATTTGCCTTTTACTTGGTGTCTCCTTGGATACTGGACAAAACAATCACTGAAATGGTGTGTGAGGTTACTTGCCTTTGCCTTTTTTAGATTTATGTGGCGCAAACATCCTCAGTTCGATGAAACAAAAATCACCCTGATTAGCAGTTTGTGGCCAGACAGCGTACCTCCCCACTTGGATGCTGTCTATGAGAATGTGGAGGGGAATGCCAATGTGTTTTTCAAAGGTAAAATGAAGTTAAACCGCGGAATGTACCATGAGTTGTTTAGTCCAGCACTTTAATTGACTTTCTTTGAATGAAATGAATGGAAAAAAACTGATATGTAGAAATTAAATCGTATTTGGAAATGTAAGATGTGAGTAATCTTTTTCTTTCAGGTCATCAGTACTGGGTGCTGAGGCAGTTAAAACTTGAGGAGGGTTTTCCAAGGAACATCTCCGACTTGGGCTTCCCCTCCAGAATCAAATCTGTAGATGCTGCTCTGCACTTCAGAAATGGCCGCTACACTTTGTTCTTCACTGGCCATGAGTGCTGGAGGTATCATACAGTTTCTTCATGCTAAGCTAAGCCGGCTGGCTGGATCCTAGTGTCAAATGTGTTCTGTAACTCTTAAATGACACATGGACATCAGTAATTTGGGTGAAAAAGATGTGTGTGAGAAAAAAAAAGTATGAAGCTAATTCAGGGTCTAGGATGAAGCAGGTTTGAAGTAAGGCTTAAGATAAGCAGGAAATAAGTTAAGATAAAATGGAAATAAAAGCCCTGAATTATAAACAAATATTTTTTTTGACCTCATCAGTTGAACTAATAAAATACATTCATTCAACGGTGCATTAACAATAATCAAATGCCACGGTTTTACAAAGCTCTATGTTGCAGTTGCACTGTGACTAACTATTATGTTGTGAATACAGTAAACCAGACCAGGCTGGCCTTCATGTGATTTTTGCTCCCATCTGAAATGGACCTCCTTGACACCTGTTTGATCAGGTTACAGTTACAGTAACCCTGCCTGTCGGTTTCTCATTTCAAGAGTTTGTATCTGGATCTTTGTCCTAATGACCTTTGTGTGCTTGTTGCCCTTGTCTCTCCATTCCTCTGAGTGTTTTTCTTTTTTCCTATCCCTGTGAATGGTGTGACTGAGCTCCTAATGTTGAATTGAAGTTCTAAGGCAGGAGTGGAAACTGAAGGGTGATGTGGCTGCAGGAGCCCACCTGACACAACAAATCAACTGAGTGAAGGCAGTTCATGTGATTAAATGAGCTGGAATGAAAACCTGCAGCCACACCAGCCGTTTTATGGTTACGTTTGATATCCCTGGCCTAAGGAAAGAAGACACAGAAGCTGAAACAGCTTCACTTGCAATTATTTAGAATCTAACAATTTATGTCAGCTGATTTGACTCAAACATTATAAGGGATAACAAGTTCATTGTCTCGAACTAACAAAGGTTGATATTTCTTGAAAAAGTAAATCATCTCATTATCTTGATAACATGTTAATTATCTCATTAGCTCAATGTAAGAAAGCTCATTATGGTTTAATTGTCTTGTTTCTTCGAGACCGTAGGTTTGTTTGTATTCTTGTGATAACGGGTTAATTATATAACTATCTCAAGATAAGAAAGTATGAGTTCTCATTTAACAACTTTATTTTCACAAGAAAACAACAACATAATTAACTTGTTAACACAAGATAACAGCAAACACAGCCGCTCTCTTCCGTGCTGTACAGTTGTGAAACCCCTTGATTCATGATTTTGTTTTTATATACTGTGGATTTCTAAGTAAAAATGACTAGACTTCTGATGTAATTTAAACAACTACAGTATGAGTCATGGCTCGCTGTAACTGACCGCTGGTATCATTAGATACAGATGGCACAGTAACCATGCAATGAATTTGTTGCACACTCTGGCTACATATGCACCTCTCATCTCTATATGCAGCTTTGTAACATGCTAGCAGGAATACATGGAAACAAAGCCCCATATTTTCTTTGTGTATGATATGTAGGTACAATGAGCAGCAGAAGACGATGGAGGGATCAGCAACACTTGTAGAGCAACAGTGGCTGGGGATTCCCACTCCCATAGATGCAGCTGTCTTCTATGAGGGTAGTTACATCACCTTCTCTTTCCACCTGTAGTGTCATGAAAGTTAGCATTTTAACAATATGCTTCTGTTAATAAAAATATAACAATAGAAGAAAAAAAAAATCCATTAAAAACAAACATTTCTGGCACCAAATTTAATAGAATGGCCATGTTATTAGGTTGTTTTATTAAAATCCCAAAGCAAACCTGTGTAAATAATGCATTAGACATGTTAGCCAGACAATTTTTAGGGTTGTTATACTGCTAGTGGATCCTGATTTGTGTTGTGTATCATCAGCGAAGCAGTGACTAGAAATCTAATAATTATATGTTACTGGACGTGAAAGCATGGTTGTACAAAGCAGAAGGAGACCTTTGACAGAGCTTTGAGGTACTCCACAGTTCATGGGGACAGCAGATGATATGAAATTACCAAGTCTGTAAACTATCTGTTTAGGTAGAAATAAAGCACAAAGGAGCGCTGTCTGCAACTCCTTCAATGAGTCTACTTGATCAGATGAAAAGCCAAATCTGTTACTTGGCCAACTACATTAAAATCAGGGCCAAAAACAAACAGTATTTGCCTCAGATAAGTGGATCACTAATGGTCATGTATTTTAAACAAAAAAATAAGAATTATTTTACATCACAATAATGAATCTTCATTCCCAACAGGACTTGTGCACTTCTTCAAGGGAAGCATCCTCTACAAATCTGACCCCAACTCCAAACATGTGGTGTCCACCAGCCCTGCTAATGACCTGCTAGACTGCAAAAGGGATGATGACAATGATGTGCTGAGGACAGGAGATAACTGAAGGAAAGCTTCCATGGGGCTTGATGACGATGGTGCTGTGTCTCCGCTGTGTGTGTACAATGTACGCAATGTGTTACAAAACTCTTACCAAATTGGGAACGGATGGGTGAATCAGGAAAACAGTAAAAATGTTACCTCAGTGTGTTTTACAACAACATATCCCATAAATCATAATTGATATGATTTCCTATGAAAAAATAATGCACTGGAATTCTTATGATATCCTATGAAATAAGACTGGTTGCTGTTTTAAACATGTGGTGATCGCTGTCTGAAACATGTTGTTAACTTTGCAAAATTGAACTATTTTAGTTTGGACACCAAAACTACATTGTTTAAGGTTAGAAAAAGGAACGGCTTTAGGATTATAATAAAAAAAAAAAAAAAACAGATGGGAAATAAACACCATTTTATTTTTTTAATTATTTTTTTATTCAGGACTATACGTGGCTTTCATACTATGCTTCTGGACAACATTTCAAAAATGTTGACAATTGCACTGTGTTACTTTACATAGGAAAGCATGGGAATGGTTCATAAAAGTAGCCTGTATACAACATTGTTATAGTGGCATCTGTACCTTGTATCAAAGTACAGTTTTTGTATTGTGTTCAGTTTTAGAACTGTTGTTTCAAATGTGTTATATGCAAATTTTGTGTGTTTTCTATTTTTTTCCTGCTGTTCTACCTTTGCATCACTGTGACTATGATATATTATATCGTATATAAAGAATGATTTTTTTTACATACTTATTCTCTCTGTATGAGTGTGTGTATTTACTGGTATTGATCAATGTACCTCCGACAATATATTGCAAGAGACATTGCTGTTCCTGTGCGTCCACTATGAGGTAACAAAAATGTGGCTTTCCACTCATACTGATTCACAAAGTGATGTGTAGATTACTAACACATGTCGACGACAGCTTCCCCTCTATTGACAAACCCTATTATATTTTCTATGCAGTACAACACCCATTGATATGTAATAAACTGACTTTAGTATTTTCAGAAACTCAGTGTTTAATGGCACAGCATAATGAATGACTCCAGGCATCTACAAGTATTGAACTTACTTACTTTTAAACAAATTCAAATAGCGGATAGACAGGGTTTTGTTCATAATGGCATGACACATCATGCCGGTGTGCTAACCACTACACCTTGAAGCCATATGCAGCAACATATGTCTAAGGGTCTGCTTTATGAGTCAAAGGTCTGACTCTCAAAGAAATTCACCAAATAAATGCTAAGATATGTATCAATTATTCCAGGAACCTGTGCGTGTTTTTTAGTCGAGTTTCTCAACAACCATTTATCTGATCAACGTCACACTTGAGCTGAACTGTTGACATCTTTGTTTCATTCACACTTTTTAGTCATAATCTATTAGATGGAACTAAAGTTTTACATCATCAGTAATTCAAAGTAAAATTGAGTCACTGATTTATTTACTCAAGACACCCTGTCCTCAGCCTATAAAACTGCTGGCTGCAGCACAGTTGTATTCAGAAGTTGTATTCAACGCAACATGAAGACTTTCAATCTGTGCGTTCTACTGAGCCTGGCAGCTGCAGTTTACTGCCTGCCAATATCTCAGGTTACTGTGCAAGATGAGGATTTTGCAGAGGTATGTATTTTTATTTAGTTTTTTTAGTGTGAAAACTATCTAACTAACTAACCCTAACCCTATTTAAATGTTTTCTCTTGCAGAAATACCTGAAAAAATTCTTCAACCTAACAGAGGAGAAAGGTCCATCCGTCAGACGGGGGATCAGCCCGGTGAACAGGAAGCTGAGGGAGATGCAGAGGTTCTATGGTCTCCAGATCACCGGGACGCTGGATGCTGACACTGTGGCCATGATGAAGAAGCCTCGCTGTGGCGTTCCAGATACCAACACTGCACATTTTACTTCACGTTCTGGACGTTCTGCTTCGTCTGTAAATAACAAAAAATGGGAGAATAACAACCTTACCTACAGGTGATTGGTCTCAAGGAAAAAAGTGTGTGATACAATTCCTGTTGTTATTGCATGTTGTTAATTTTTAAAGTTTACTTTTCTGTACTGCAGGATAGAGAACTACTCACCTGACATGTCTGAGTCAGAGATAGATGACTCCATAGAGAGAGCGCTGCAGGTTTGGGCTAAAGTCACTCCTCTGAGATTCACAAGAATCTACAGTGGCACCGCTGACATCATGATCTCCTTTGTCAGTAGAGGTGAGTCCACAGGAATTTTTCCTTGGTGGTATATTTCTGTATCTTGAATCACATTGGAGAGCTGATCATTTGTGGCACTGAGATGCAATTTAAAAAAACAACACATCTGATTTGTTGTTTTTTTACACGAATGGATTGTAGCCCTATTCAGTTTTTTCAACCTGACATAAGAATGTTCTTGTTAACAGCACATGGTGATAATTCCCCTTTTGATGGCCCTGATGGAACTCTTGCCCATGCCTTCGAGCCAGCCCCTGGCTTTGGAGGAGATGTTCATTTTGATGAGGATGAGACCTTCACTTTCCGTTCACATACTGGTCAGTTTGTTAAATTTTTTGTACTAACTATGCTGTTAGGGTATGTTTGGACATGAGATAATGATAAAGAGGAGCTGCAACTAACTGTAATTGTGTGTTCCTGCTGTAGGCTATGTCCTCTTCCTGGTTGCTGCTCACGAGTTTGGTCACTCCCTGGGTTTGTCTCACTCTAGTGATCCTGGTGCTCTCATGCACTTCTGGTACTCATACAGAAACCCTGACACCTTTGTTCTGCCCCGGGATGATGTCAGTAGCATCCAGTCTCTCTATGGTGGGTGCTAACTTGCTGGATCATCCATGACACAGCAGTTGACCAAAATTTCTGACAATCTTATCTTTGATATAGCAGTGCTGTATTGAGATTCTTGTTTTGTTTCACCTCCAGGTCCAAACCCTGAGGAGCCCTCTGTGGAGGAACCTCTGCCCCCCACCACCCCTGACGCATGTGATTCAACCATGGTGTTGGATGCTGTCACCACCCTGCGAGGAGAGATGTACTTCTTCAAGGACAGGTATTTTAGATGAACAGTACAATGCTTAGATTTACAATCTGAAAGTTGAAGTCCATTAACAGTGTATTCTCTTTGCACACATATGTAATAATGAATGTTCTGATGTGTTCTCAGCTTCTTCTGGAGGAGCTACCCTCAGAGCAATACACCTCAGCAAAGTCTCATAGCAAGCTTCTGGCCCGATGCCCCGACCAACATTGATGCTGCTTATGAAAGTCAACAGTCGGACAGAATCCTTCTTTTTCAAGGTACTGTATTTGTTCTCTGTCTCTATATAGAATATTTTACTGAAGCACTTATGTTGTTAGATGTCTTGATTGTTTCAATGCTGCTCTTCATGCTGTTTAAATTGCCCCTCGGGGACAAATAAAGTGTTTGATTGATTGATTGCTTCTAATCTTGCACCATTTTCACGACTGCATTGTTTATCTCTATATGCATAGACTCATTTCTTTAAACGTCTCTACAGATCGTCAGGTGTGGGCTTTCAGCGCCTATGATCTTGTAAGTGGCTATCCTAAACCTATTTCCAGTCTTGGTCTGCCCAAAAGTGTGAAGAAAGTCGATGGGGCCCTTTATGATGTGAAAACTCACAAGATTCTGTTCTTTGTTGGCAGCGATTACTACAGGTGAGTTTAAATGGTGTAACTGATATTAATTCAGTTGACTGGTATGATGATGGGTTACACAATTGGTTACAAATGGGCAATCAGTCTAACTCCTGTCTGTGTCTTCTCAGCTATGATGAGGACAAAAAGTCCATGGATCAGGGATTCCCCAAGCGAGTGGATGAGACTTTCTCCGGCCTGACAGGCAATGTGACTGCAGCTCTCCAGTACGGAGGTGAGTGTCATTGTTTTTCAAGTCAAGGTTAATGAACTGATAAAGTCTGCACGGAAGCTAATGCTGAGTCTCTGTTCTGCAGGTTTTGCTTACATCTACAGTGGATCCTCCATGTTTGAGTACAGCCTGAGGAGCGGGAGGCTGTTCCGTGTGCTGGGCAACGACTACTTCCTGCGCTGCACTAACTACTAGACCAGTTTACTATGTTGTTTATGTAGCCACACTGAATTACAATGTGGAAACAGAGTTGAAGTTTTACATAACAATAATATAACTTATAATATTTAATTATATTCTTCCTCACTTACGGGTATAAACTGGATATGACTCATGTTTGTGATGTGACCCTTTTATTTAAATTAGTTTAACTTAACTTTATCTTATTCATATTTATAAATTGATTGTTGCTTATTTAATTTTTTGTTGCTGTTTCAATTTTGTGTTTAACTGTTAACTGTGGAACTAGACGCCTGTTACACAAATTCATTTTAAAATATCAACACTGCTATAATTATACATACCTTCACAGGAATGTAATTGTAATGTAACAAATAAAATATATACATTTTAAATTATGTGTTGTTGTTTGTTGTTCCGCTTGTGGATCAAAGGTTTATGTCCTGTTTGCCACAATAGTGCATTCTCTTAAAAAGACAGACATTTTTGAAAGTACGGTGTTTGCAAGAGTACTGATACCCCTTGAACTTTTCCACATTTTGTCACATTACGACCGCAAACATAAATATATTTATTGGAATTTTTGTGCAGGACAAACACAAAGTGCATAGCAGGGGTGCATGGAGAGAGAGTGTGTTAAAGTAATAATCATGAGTTGTCCAATATTCCACATTTCTGATAAGCCATCAGAGATACCACAACTATGTTTATCTTCATCTTTTCATTTGAGAGTTTTTGTGAAACCTCTAAAAGATGCCTAAACAAGCAATAGAAAACTTTTTGGGCCATGATTTACGATACAACTGAAGTACTTTATAAAGAAGTATGTTGACATCTTTGTTTCATTTCCACTTTTTAGTCATAATCTGTTAGATGGAACTTAAGTTTTACATCATCAGTAATTCAAAGTAAAATTGAGTCAGTGATTTTTTTACTCAAGACATCCTGTCCTCAGCCTATAAAACTGCTGGCTGCAGCACAGTTGTATTCAGAAGTTGTATTCAACGAAACATGAAGACTTTCAATCTGTGCGTTCTACTGAGCCTGGCAGCTGCAGTTTACTGCCTGCCAATATCTCAGGTTACTGGGCAGGATGAGGATTTTGCAGAGGTATGTATTTTTTTTTTTTTTTTTTTAAT
>CAFUXE010000100.1:606487-648737 GCA_903364295.1 Serranus cabrilla | reverse complement strand
AGTTTACTTTTCTGTACTGCAGGATAGAGAACTACTCACCTGACATGTCTGAGTCAGAGATAGATGACTCCATAGAGAGAGCGCTGCAGGTTTGGGCTAAAGTCACTCCTCTGAGATTCACAAGAATCTACAATGACACCGCTGACATCATGATCTCCTTTGTCAGTAGAGGTGAGTCCACAGGAATTTTTCCTTGGTGGTATATTTCTGTACCTTGAATCACATTGGAGAGCTGATCATTTGTGGCACTGAGATGCAATTTAAAAAAACAACAAATCTGATTTGTTGTTTTTTTACACGAATGGATTGTAGCCCTATTCAGTTTTTTCAACCTGACATAAGAATGTTCTTGTTAACAGAACATGGTGATAATTCCCCTTTTGATGGCCCTGATGGAACTCTTGCCCATGCCTTCGAGCCAGCCCCTGGCTTTGGAGGAGATGTTCATTTTGATGAGGATGAGACCTTCACTTTCAGTTCACATACTGGTCAGTTTGTTAAATTTTTTGTACTAACTATGCTGTTAGGGTATGTTTGGACATGAGATAATGATAAAGAGGAGCTGCAACTAACTGTAATTGTGTGTTCCTGCTGTAGGCTATGTCCTCTTCCTGGTTGCTGCTCACGAGTTTGGTCACTCCCTGGGTTTGTCTCACTCTAGTGATCCTGGTGCTCTCATGTACTCCGGGTACTCATACAGAAACCCTGACACCTTTGTTCTGCCCCGGGATGATGTCAGTAGCATCCAGTCTCTCTATGGTGGGTGCTAAAAACTTGCTGGATCAATTGACCAAAATTTCTGACAATCTTATCTTTGATATAGCAGTGCTGTATTGAGATTCTTGTTTTGTTTCACCTCCAGGTCCAAACACTGAGGAGCCCGCTGAGGAGGAACCTCTGCCCCCCGCCACCCCTGACGCATGTGATTCAACCATGGTGTTGGATGCTGTCACCACCCTGCGAGGAGAGACGTACTTCTTCAAAGACAGGTATTTTAGATGCACAGTACAATGCTTAAATTTACAATCTGAGAGTTGAAGTCCATTTCTCTTCACACACATATGTAATAATGAATGTTCTGATGTGTTCTCAGCTTCTTCTGGAGGAGCCACCCTCAGAGCAATACAACTCAGCAAAGTCTCATTGCAAGCTTCTGGCCCGAAGCCCCGACCAACATTGATGCTGCTTATGAAAGCCAACAGTTGGACAGAATCCTTCTTTTTAAAGGTACTGTATTTGTTCTCTGTCTCTATATATTATATTTTACTGAAGCACTTATGAATATTTTTATGTTGTTGGATGTCTTGATTGTTTCAGTGCTGCTCTTCATGCTGTTTAAATTGCCCCTCGGGGACAAATAAAGTGTTTGATTGATTGATTGCTTCTAATCTTGCACCATTTTCACGACTACATTGTTTATCTCTTTATGCATAGACTCATTTCTTTAAATGTCTCTACAGGTCGTCAAGTGTGGGCTTTCAGCGCCTATGATCTTGTGAGTGGCTATCCTAAATCTATTTCCAGTCTTGGTCTGCCCAAAAGTGTGAAGAAAGTCGATGGGGCCCTTTATGATGTGGAAACTCACAAGATTCTGTTCTTTGTTGGCAAAGTTTACTACAGGTGAGTTTAAATGGTGTGACTGATATTAATTCAGTTGACTGGTATGCTGATGGATTATACGATGGTTTACAAATAGGCAATCAGTCTAACTCCTGTCTGTGTCTTCTCAGCTATGATGAGGACAAAAAGTCCATGGATCAGGGATTCCCCAAGCGAGTGGATGAGACTTTCTCCGGCCTGACAGGCAATGTGACTGCAGCTCTCCAGGACAAAGGTGAGTGTCATTGTTTTTCAAGTCAAGGTTAATGAACTGATAAAGTCTGCACGGAAGCTAATGCTGAGTCTCTGTTCTGCAGGTTTTGCTTACATCTACAGTGGATCCTCCATGTTTAAGTACAGCCTGAGGAGCGGCAGGCAGTTCCGTGTGCTGCGCAACGACTACTTCCTGCGCTGCACTAACTACTCGACCAGTTTACTAAGTTCTTTATGTAGCCACACTGAATTACAATGTGGAAACAGAGTTGAAGTTTTACATAACAATAATATAACTTATAATATTTAATTATATTCTTCCACACTTACGGGTATAAACTGGATATGACTCATGTTTGTGATGTGACCCTTTTATTTAAATTAGTTTAACTTAACTTTATCTTATTCATATTTATAAATTGATTGTTGCTTATTTAATTTTTTGTTGCTGTTTCAATTTTGAGTTTAACTGTTAACTGTGGAACTAGACGCCTGTTACATAAATTCATTTTAAAATATCAACACTGCTATAATTATACATACCTTCACAGGAATGTAATTGTAATGTAACAAATAAAATATATACATTTTAAATTATGTGTTGTTGTTTGTTGTTACGCATGCGGATCAAAGGTTTATGTCCTGTGAGCCACAATAGTGCATTCTCTTAAAAAGACAGACATTTTTGAAAGTACAGTGGCTTGCAAGAGTACTGATACCCCTTCAACTTTTCCACATTTTGTCACAATACGACCACAAACATAAATATATTTATTGGAATTTTTGTGCAGGACAAACACAAAGTGCATAGGGCTGCCGGCAGGGGCGCATGGAGAGAGTGTGTGTTAAAGTAATAATCATGAGTTGTCCAATATTCCACATTTCTGATAAGCCATCAGAGATAACACAACTATGTTTATCTGTGTCAGAAAAGCGGATCCCATTCTTAGTGGATTCTGGAGTAAACATTTTGTGTTTAAGACAAAAAGACTTGAGATGTCCTTTGAGCAGACGACCTGTCCAATCTGTCGGTATCAGCGGTGTCCCACAAATTGAACTATTGTCCATTCCATTACAAAATGATTTGGAGGACGTTAAGCTTCAACACTCATTTTTGGTAAGTGGTAAACGCTCCAAATTTCCCTACTGGGAAAGGATTTGTTAAGTAAACTTAATGCAAATATTTCATGCTCACCTGAGGGCATTGAGGTTCATATCCCGGCAGAGAAAATGTATCAATTGTTTTCCTACAGTGTCGGTGCAACTATGAAAGCTACTTCTATTTTGACAAATGTTGATTTTATTTCTCAAATGTTTACGGTGAAAGAAATTCAGAAATTAGCATCCCATTATGCTCCTGATCGAGGAGCAGGAGCATACATATTTGTAACACTACAATGTGCAAGTGGTTAATTTTGAGCACTTTTTTATTGGAAAAAGCCCTCCACAAATTCGACCCTAACTCCATCCAAACATGTGGTCCACCAGCCCTGCTAATGACTGTAAAAAAAAGAATGATGGCTGATATACTGAGGAGAGGACATAACTTAAGGAAAGCCTCCATGGAGCTTGATGACGTTGGTACTGTGTGTATACACAATGTTACAAAACATCTATATTCAGCAATAACCTCAATGTACAGTACCTAATACCAAATTAGGAACTGATGAATAAATCAGGATAGTGGACATGAGTGTTACATCACTGTAGGGCAATGTTGTAATAATGGTATTTGTACATTGTATCAAAGTACAGTTTTTTTTATTGTGTTTGATTTTAAAGTTACAAATGTGTATTTTTAAAATGTAAAATGATACCTATATTTATTTTGAATATGATAAAAAACATCGAAAATGTATTTCTGTTGTTCTGCCACTGCATCACTGGGACAATAATCTATTATATATACTGTGTGCAAAAAAACGTTTTTTACAACACATTTAGTGTCTGCATTTACCTCAGACAATATATTGCAAGAGACATTTCTGCTCTTGCGTGTCCATTATGAGGCAACAGTGACAAAAATGTAGCTTTCCACTCATACTGATGCACAAAGTGGTTGTTAATTATTCAAGACATATCAGGATGGAAAATTACTACCTATAGTTGACTCACACACTTTCTTCTTTCACTGAAAACACTTTTTGTTTGCTATACAGGACAACACAACGCTAATTTGTTATAGAAAAATAAATACTACTGTTTTCATTAACACAATGGGAGTTATGTGCTGACTCCTTATATACAAGTCCTCCCTGTCCTGTCAGGACTAATTAGAAATCCACCATACCATGGCTTATTTTTTTCACATTGATGTGACCCAATATGTTTCTTTGCAAAGCACTTTTACAAGAAGCACAAACAGCCTGATGTCTGGAGAGATTTTGGAGGCCATCCATACTCACAAAAAAAATACATGGAGAAAAAATATTGACACCAATTATTAATAAGCTGTAACTTTTTAGATGGGAGAACTTACAAAGACTGTGTGGCTCAAACATACCTACATTTATTTAAGATGAAGAAGAATGCAGATTAAGTCTTAAATCTTGAACCATGTGCAGATTCAGACATTTCCTTCAAGGTTGATAAAACAGCATCAAATCATCAACTTGTCCTTTTCATATCTATTGGTATCACACAAACCTATTTGGCAAAAGAATATGGGTTTTATAAAAGTCTTCTTTTTAACATTGCAAGATCAGTCATATTTCTGACCAAATGTAATGTGAATTATCACTGTCTGAGACAGATCTGGATCTGGGGTGTCTAAATCATTTTCATTCATTCATTCATTCATTTCTGAGCCATGAGCAATTCAACTGTTGATAACTAAGATTTGATCCGAAACACATTACATTTTAAATCTGAAAACATAGTACTTTTTTATTTTACATTCACAAGATTGTTGCCATTTCATGAAAATCTTCCCATGCATAATTTGTGACATAAAACAAAGGTGTCATGCCATGTCATCATAATTATAGTGTCTTGTTTTGGGAAACTTTTATGTTGGGTGAGCAATCACAACTTCCTCGCTTATCCTTATAAGGAAAGTTGAGTCACTGACTCGATGACACAGTTGCTCAACACACCCTGTCCTCAACCTATAAAACAGCTGGCTGCAGCACAGTTGTATTCAGAAGTTGTATTCAACGAAACATGAAGACTTTCAATCTGTGTGTTCTACTGAGCCTGGCAGCTGCAGTTTACTGCCTGCCAATATCTCAGGTTACTGTGCAAGATGAGGATTTTGCAGAGGTATGTATTTGTTTTATTTGTCTTTTTCTGCATGAATTCTCACTTTTTTATGGTAAAACTATCAACTGCAGTTGATGCCTATTTAAATCAAACTCCTGTTTTCTCTTGCAGAAATACCTGAAATCATTCTTCAACCTAACAGAGGAGAAAGGTCCATCCGTCAGACGGGGGATCAGCCCAGTGACCAGGAAGCTGAGGGAGATGCAGGGATTCTTTGGTCTCCAGATCACCGGGACGCTGGATGCTGACACTCTGAACATGATGAAGAAGCCTCGCTGTGGTGTTCCAGATACCAACATTGCACAATTTTCCACATTTGGAGGTGACCTCAAGTGGGAGAAAAACAGCCTGACCTACAGGTGACTGATCTGAGCAAAGAGAGTGTGTGAGAGAAACTTACCGTATGCATTGCATTTTGTTAAAAAAAAAAAATCTTTCTGTCGTGCAGGATAGAGAACTACTCACCTGACATGTCTGAGTCAGAGATAGATGACTCCATAGAGAGAGCGCTGCAGGTTTGGGCTAAAGTCACTCCTCTGAGATTCACAAGAATCTACAGTGGCACCGCTGACATCATGATCTCCTTTGGCAGCAGATGTGAGTACACAATAACTATTTCTGTGTCATTCCCAGCGATGTACTTTCTCTGTGCTCACGTTATTGGTTGTGTCAAACCTAGCCCTGATTTCCAATTATTTCTAAATATTCATTTGATTGGATGGATTAAAGCTGTATTTAGTTTGCAAACCTTGACATGAGTATATTGTCTACAGCACATGGTGATTTTTACCCCTTTGATGGCCCTGATGGAACTCTTGCCCATGCCTTCGCCCCAAGCTCTGGCCTCGGAGGAGACGCCCACTTTGATGAGGACGAGACCTTCACTTTCAGTTCAAACACAGGTGAGTTTGTTCTCTTTTAATCACTGTCTACTATGTCGGTTTAGATTTTGACATAATAGATGAACTGCAACTAACTGTAATTGTGTGTTTCTGCTGTAGGCTATGTCCTCTTCCTGGTTGCTGCTCACGAGTTTGGTCACTCCCTGGGTTTGTCTCACTCTGGTGATCCTGGTGCTCTCATGTACCCTGTGTACTCATACAGAAACCCTGACACCTTTGTTCTGCCCCGGGATGATGTCAGAGGCATCCAGTCTCTCTATGGTGGGTGCTAACTGGCGTGATCATTGAGTTCTGCTTTCACACGTATAGCAGTTGACCAAAATCTCTGACCATTTCATTGTTGTATTAACATTCTGATTTTATTGATCCTCCAGGAGCAAACACTGAGGAGCCCCCTGTGGAGGAACCTCAGCCCCCCAGCACCCCTGATGCATGTGATTCAACCTTGGTCTTGGATGCTGTCACCACCCTGCGAGGAGAGATGTACTTCTTCAAAGACAGGTATTGTGGACACACCTTACAATGTTTAAATCTAAAATTGAAGTCCATTACAAGCGTTAGATGACTTATGGATAAATGTATGTGTTCTCAGCTTCTTCTGGAGGAGCTACCCTCAGAGCAATACACCTCAGCAAAGTCTCATCACAAGCTTCTGGCCCGAAGCCCCGACCAACATTGATGCTGCTTATGAAAGCCAACAGTTGGACAGAGTCTTTATTTTTAAAGGTACTGTATTTGTTCTCTGTCTCTATGGAGCTTCTAATCTTGCACCATTTTCACGACTACATTGTTTATCTCTATATGCATAGACTCATTTCTTTAAACGTCTCTACAGGTCGTCAGGTGTGGGCTTTCAGCGCCTATGATCTTGTGAGTGGCTATCCTAAACCTATTTCCAGTCTTGGTCTGCCCAAAAGTGTGAAGAAAGTCGATGGGGCCCTTTATGATGTGAAAACTCGCAAGACTCTGTTCTTTGTTGGCAGCGATTACTACAGGTGAGTTTAAATGGTCTAACTGATATTAATTCAGTTGACTGGTATGACGATGGATTACACAATTGGTTACAAATGGGCAATCAGTCTAACTCCTGTCTGTGTCTTCTCAGCTATGATGAGGACAAAAAGGCCATGGACGAGGGATTCCCCAAGCGAGTGGATGAGACTTTCTCCGGCCTGGCCAGCAAGGTGACTGCAGCTTTCCAGTACAGAGGTGAGTGTCATTGTTTTTCAAGTCAATGTTAATGAACTGATAAAGTCTGCACGGAAGCTAATGCTGAGTCTCTGTTCTGCAGGTTTTGCTTACATCTACAGTGGATCCTTCATGTTTGAGTACAGCCTGAGGAGCGGGAGGCAGTTCCGTGTGCTGGGCAACGACTACTTCCTGCGCTGCACTAACTACTAGATCAGTTTACTATGTTGTTTATGTAGCCACACTGAATTACAATGAAGAAAAAGGGTGAAAGTGTCCATTATATGTGACAATATATTTTATGATATATAATTATATTGTTACACACTCAGGTCTGTAGGCTATGCTGGATATATGCCTTTCCTGAGAAGAGCACCTTATATGTTTTTATCATTTTTTTGTGTCAGCTACTGCTTTATTTAAAATTGATTTAACTTAGCTTAACTTAACTCTGTCTCTTGGTTTATTTATACCATATGCATAATTTAACCATTGCTGTTTTAATGTGGTGTTTGATGTAGCGTAACTGTGGAAGTTTGGAGTGTGTTACATAAATTAATTTTAATATTTACATTGTTACAATTGCACACGTGTACATAGATCTGTATACAGCTGTGACAGAACATATGAATGTATGTATGCAAATATTTAAAAAACAAATGTGGCAACATGAAAAATGGAATTGCAAATAAAATTTGTTTAAATGCATTATTAAGTTTGTGTGTTGTTCATCTGCATGTAAAAATCAAAGGCGAATGTCTTGATTGTTGAAATTTTGAGAAAAAAAGCTACTAGTTCCTCGAATGTATTATTATATAGTATGTATTATTGTAATGTGACTTCAGCATGTTTTAATGTTTACAGCATGCAGGCATTGCTAATTAGGACTAAACACAATGAAAAGCTGAGGCTGGTAGGAACATCATTAGTTTTGCAGGTAATAGAAATAATATATATAAAAAATAGACATTTTGACCTTATGATGGCGCAAAGATACTTGAGACTTATTACAAATTTCACAGAGGGGAACATGAGTGTTTTACCCAATTCTATGCAAATCTATCCAACAGTTGAGATGTTTCACTCTGAAACACAAGTGTCAGCCTCATGGTGGCGTAAGAGGATAAGTCAGAGGATCACCAAGTCCTTTAACTACACTGATCCATGAAAGTCTGTATTTTCAATCCATCCTATAGTAAAGATCACACAGTCCCAGGGTCTGAACCGGCCTTTAACCATCGCAAAAGAGCCAGTGGTTCAGAGGGGAAAATAAACAAGGAGACATAATTCAGTTCTGTGTTTCATGTTTCAATTCCATTGTCCAATGCGTGGCACGTTTCAAAGTTTGTCTAATTCAGCAAGGCCCTATGGAAAAAATGTAGCCCACCCCTGGTATAGATGTTGAAATGATTCACTGAATGAGTGACTATTCTGACACATTGGTGGTCCGATGGAAAAGGTCAGAGAATCACCAAAGTCAGGGTGCTTCATCTTCAGTTGATTGTGGTATCTACTGGATACAATATATATATATATATGTGTGTGTGTGTGTGTGTGTGTGTGTGTATTTATGGCATGCCATTCAGGAAATTATTATTGAGTCCCCCACCCTTACAGAAACGCTCCAGAGTGAACATCTGTGTTCAAGGTGTTTTTAAACAATAGTTTTTGGGAGATTAGCTTTTTCACTTTCTCTCCAAAAGTTTGATTAGTTGATTGATGCGGCTGTTTTGTCTGCATTCTAAGTTATACACACACAAACACATTTTTTTGGTGCCAGTTATAAGACATGAAACATAACCTTATCTGTGTTTACACTCAAGACTTTGTATGATATTTACGCAATTTGTGATGCACAGCAATAACATTCATTCAGAAAATAATTACAATAGAACATATTCTTTTCTTCAAAATATATATATGGACCCATATATGGATATTTCCCGAAGACATACCAACGGCAGCCAAGTGAACAGTAAATCATGTGTATATGCGTGTGCATTAACCACATTATGTCTAATCATGTTGCTCACTGATGAATAACAGCAGCATGTAATACAGTGTTGTGCAATGTTGTAATAGGAACTTTAAAAATCATCCTTAAAATAGATTTTGTCCAAGAAACTGAAATCATTCTAAATAAACTTTGTGGGGTTATTTATTTTATTTTATTTTTTTTACACATTTTGTGATAAGTGAATTGTTCTCTAATCTTATTATATACCAATGTACTGTACATCTAAAATGTATGTTTATCCTCCCTGACAGTGTTTGCTGTGTCAGCTTACCTGAGACAGAAATAAAAAATAACAATGAAAAATGACAGAAACCTTTACAATCATGTTGCCAAAAGTGTGAATACTTTTTGAGCCTCGAGTTTGGCATTTTGGCCCACGCCATCTTGGTTTTTGGGAGCCAGAAGTGACCATATTCTGACAAGAAGGTGGATCGCACTGAGAACTTGAGGACGCAAATCACTTCCATATAAAGAGCTACAGCTGGCTTCCTTAATTTCGAGGTAAACCAAAACTAAGCTATGCACAGCTGTTTTAATGTACTAACTGTAACAGATACACACTGCCATGTGTATCCATATGTATGTATGCCATAAGACAAGTAAATGGGACCATAATTTACAAAATGGAGATTATCTTGTGTTAAAGACAACTTCAAACCAGTGATTGAGACCGTAAAGTAATAATGAAAAGGTTTACTATGGTAATACATGGAGTGAGAAGTAGGGACATTCTCTCATATACTTCTACATTTTTAAAGCACTTCAGCACTGGCTTCATTTACCTGACCCAGACCTTGCATCCACTTCCTGTATATGGTCTATGATACTGACTCACAGTTATAAATCTCATTCTTACAGGTGTTTAACTATTGTGAAGTGGTTGGTGAGTAAAGTTTTACAACCTGATGAGTGATCTGTGGCATCTACAAATACTCCATTACCTGACAGAAGTACATGACACAGCATGCCTTCTCACAAAGCACGTCACTGTCTTGTCAGAAGCAACAGCAGCCCGAGGGTTAGAGAAGACACTTTGGTTGAGGACATTTGAATTAATAAGAAACCACCTGAAGAATCTAGAAGATAGAATTACAATAGAAGATACTATGATTATTTTGTATCTAAGTATACAACACTATTACCCTTCCTGTACCTAAAATATTAACGTTATACTTTAAGTTTCTATATAGACATGTCATGTGTCCTGTATTATGAGTCCATAATCATAGACTTTTTGTGGGGAATTTTTTTCTCGGCTGAGCAATCAAAGCAATCTTTTCCTGTCATCTAAATGTAATACTTCTTGAGTCACTCACTTAAGAGGGTAGTTGCTCAACACGCCCACTCCCCAACACATCCACTCCATAGCCTATATAACAGCTGACTGCAGCACACAGACACAAACAAGTCACATCCAAAGAGGAAGCATGAGGTCCTACAGTCTGTGCATTATACTGAGCCTGGCAGTCACAGTTTACTGTGTGCCTACACCTCAGGTCACTGTGCAAGATGAAAGTTTGGCCGAGGTATGTTTAAGATGTGCATTTTCCTTCCTTTCATTTATTCCACAAATTCTGAAGATTGTGACTGACTGATGCTGTTTTACAGAACTACCTAAAGAACTTCTTCAACCTAACAGAGGAGAAAGGTCCATCCATCAGACGGGGGATCAGCCCGGTGACCAGGAAGCTGAGTGAGATGCAGAGGTTCTATGGTCTCCAGATCACCGGGACGCTGGATGCTGACACTGTGGCCATGATGAAGAAGGCTCGCTGTGGCGTTCCAGACGGAAACATCGCCCGTTTTTCCACATTTGGAAGTAACCTCAAGTGGGAGAAAAACAGCCTGACCTACAGGTGACTGATCTGAGCAAAGAGAGTGTGTCAAAGAGTGATTGTTGTAAATCTAACGAATAATGTTCATGACTATGTTTCTGTCGTGTAGGATAGTGAACTACTCACCTGACATGTCTGTGTCAGAGATTGATGACTCCATAGAGAGAGCGCTGCAGGTTTGGGCTAAAGTCACTCCTCTGAGATTCACAAGAATCTACAGTGGCACCGCTGACATCATGATCTCCTTTGGCAGCAGATGTGAGTACACAATAACTTTTAGTGGTTGACAAAATACTCAGAGCTTTACTTAAGTAAAACTGTCAAATAAAGTAAAAAATGTCCAGAAGTTAATCAGCAAAATGTGCTCAAAATACAAAAAGTAAAGAATGGCAGTGTTTTATTTATTTATTTATATATTGAAAGCGTAACACTTTGGTTATGCAGCTGCACTTTACTGTAAAAAAAATCTTACATTTATTTTTCAGACTTAATTGCAGTGTGACGTATCAGTGTCTCATAATTATTATGATAGAGGGCTTGTTGTTGATACCTCTGCTGTAGCATAAAATATGGTACATATTTTAGTGACATATCCCTTACATACTTACTTACTGACAATAATTGCGGTGTACTTACATAACGTAGATCACTCAACAAAAACAAGGAGTCAACAATCATTCCACTGGTGGCATGCCAGTGCTTGCAGCCATCTTGGAGCCATCTTTACCTGTGTTTACTTGTTGAAGTAAAATCTGTGTCTTATCTCAGCCCAGGTTTGTGGTTGTGATATCCCACAAAAAACCTGAGCAACACTTAAGATATGCTGTTGTGGTGTGAAGTACAATTATCAATTATGCAATAGGACACCCAGGTCTTCTTTTTTGTTTTTCACAGAACAGTGCAGGAGAAAACAACATAAGAAAGTACATTTCTTTGCACTTTTTTTCTTTAGTTTGCAAACCTTGACATGAGTATGTTGTCTACAGCACATGGTGATTATTACCCCTTTGATGGCCCTGATGGAACTCTTGCCCATGCCTTCGCCCCAAGCTCTGGCATCGGAGGAGACGCCCACTTTGATGAGGATGAGACCTTCACTTTCCGCTCAAACAGGGGTGAGTTTGTTGTTTATACCCTGCTTAGTGTCTCTTTTAATCAAGAATGCCTCTATCAGTGTATGTTCTGACATGAGATAATGATAAAGAGGAGCTGTAACTAGCCTGTAATTGTGTGTTTCTGCTGTAGGCTATGTCCTCTTCATGGTTGCTGCTCACGAGTTTGGTCACTCCCTGGGTTTGTCTCACTCTGATGATCCTGGTGCTCTCATGTACCCTGTGTACTCATACAGAAACCCTGACACCTTTGTTCTTCCCCGGGATGATGTCAGAGGCATCCAGTCTCTCTATGGTGGGTGGCGTGATCACTGCACTTGACCAAAACTGACCATGTGTCTCGCTATCTTTACCAATGCAACTGTTTGTTACAATGTGATGCAGGGCTTTCTTTTGTGTGACTCATTTTGTGTATCCTCCAGGTGCAAACACTGAAAAGGATCCCTCTGTAGCTGAACCTGAGGGCCCCACCACCCCTGATTCCTGTGATTCAACCATGGTGTTGGATGCTGTCACCACCCTACGAGGAGAGATGTACTTCTTCAAAGACAGGTAGTGAAACAGACAAATACCATTAGGATTATTAGGATTTTTGTGGAAGGAGATGTGCAAAAATGTTCTGATGTGTTCTCAGCTTCTTCTGGAGGAGCTACCCTCAGAGCAATACACCTCAGCAAAGTCTCATTGCAAACTTCTGGCCCAATGCCCCCTCCAACATTGATGCTGCTTATGAAAGCCGGCACTCAGATAGAATCTTTCTTTTCAAAGGTATGTGTTTTCCTTATCTACTCAAGGCTCCAATGTGAAAGCATTTCAAAGTTTACCCAAGTCAGCTTTCTGCTTTCAAATAAATATCTCTGTGCCTGCAGGTCGTAAAGTGTGGGCCTTCACTGGCTATAATCTCGTCCGTAAATATCCTAAGAAACTCACCAGTTTCGGTCTGCCAAAAAGCGTTAGGAAAATCGATGCCGCCCTCCACGACATGGAATCTGGCAAGACTCTGTTCTTTGTCGGCAGTTATTACTACAGGTGTGTTCAGAGTATATTAATTTCTGTTTCAATATGAGCTATTTTTAACCTTCTACCCTCATTGAATAAATCTAATTACTGTGTGTTTCTTCTCAGTTATGATGAAGCTAGAAAGACCATGGACCAGGGATTCCCCAAGCGAGTGGATCAGACCTTCTCTGGCCTGAACGGCAAGGTCACTGCAGCTTTCCAGTACAGAAGTGAGTGTCACTCATATCTAAAGTGTTTTCCATGTCAAGACATCTGAAATGAGATGTTCACAGAGCATAAATGAGCCTTCCTACTGAGAGTTACAAGAGAAGATCAGCATGACTTTTACTTGACTAAATGTTTTTGACCTTCTCATCTAAGTCTGTGTGACCGAGGGATTTAAGCATTTTTCCCCAAAACACTAAACACTAACACTGACTCTCTGCTTTGCAGGTTTTACTTACATCTACAGTGGACCCTACATGTTTGAGTACAGCCTGAGGAGCGGGAGGCTGTACCGTGTGCTGAGGAACAGCTACTTCCTGCGCTGCACTAACTACTAGATCACTTGCTAAGTGCTGTAAACACACTGAATAAGAATGAATGTACACTAACAGTGTTAAAATAGTATATTTTGTGATGTTTTTTTCTTAAAATACTATACTTTTAATATTTAACGGTATCAAATGTGTTTAGGTTTGTAAACACAGAGTATAGAAATAAAGATTGATGTTATTTTTATATGTATAAAGTTTATTTGGAGGGGCTTCTACTGTCTGTCTGTTTGTTTCATCAGGAATCAAGCCGACCACTTGCATTTGACTACTGCTGGTACCATTGCTGCTGTTCTTTACATCAGTCATCTAATGATATTATAGATTATAGATCTTGCAAATGTCTACAATGTCAATACAAAAATCTAATTCATTGTCGGCAATAATTTAATACTTTCTGTATGTAAAAACTGGCAATAATGTTCTCCGTTCTTAATGTATGAAATAATAATAACTAACCAATAGTGTAATAAAACTTCTAAACCAATGGTGTAATAATGTTTTGTGCATAATGTGATAAGTTATTGGGAGTAGCTACATCAAGAATAGAAGAATTATCATGTCATTGGCAGTTTTACATGAATATTATAATATAGTATTACATAACTGGCTGCAACAAACCTTCCCAAGGCTCTGAGGCTTTCATTCTGTGACTACATTGCCGCTTAACAACTGCTGTTAAAATAAATCTCTTTGAGCCTTGGTCTGTTTATTAGATTAAAGTAAAAGAAGAAAAAGACAAAAAGGAAGAGATGCTACAGACTGCATGTTCTCAGTCATTCCTGGTCAGTTTAATGTTGTGCTCTCACAACTCTGTTTCTTGCTTCCTTGGCTTACTACATCCACTGATGCACTACCTTCCATAAAACGTGTGCTCTCCTTTTGTTGTGAAGCAGAACTGAACAAGAGTCAGATTGTTCACCCACTAATCGGGAATGTGAGCAGGGTTTAGACCGTCAGGAGAAGGGTTAGTGACTGGATTACCAGGGTCATGATAACAAATGTGTTTTGCCTTTGTGCCATTGCTATGCCAATACCCCTAACCCTATCAGCATCAGGTGTTTCTATGTCAGAAAGACGATAAAGAATAAGAGGCAGGTAGCTGGCTAGCTCAAGGGATTATCACCAGAAGAAGAAACAAGGGCTGAGGGAACAAAGACCATGCAGCAAATCAAAAGGCACAGTTAAGTTTATATCTTATCACAGGTTTGTCAGCACTTCCGAATAGGATGGAGTCATCTGGCAACAGGAATGGACTCTTGGCCAGGGTTTCACAGATAGGCTGATGCTCTGATTGAGAGCAGGTGTGCCTCGTCTGCAGAAGCGGGAAAAGCCAGGAGGTGGAAAAGAAAAAAGGGAGGATGAGAGAAAAAACAGAAGCAAACACAAAAACAAAACCCAAACAGAACCCTCACACCTACTCAATTTTGAGCATCCACTACAAGTAGAGTGGAGAGAAAAGGTGCATCCAAATCTCCAGAGAAATCTTAATTTGCCCCAAATATATATAATATTAGAAAATAAATGTATGTGAACACTGCGTTTTACTCCACAAATCCTTAAATATCACCATCAGGTAAGGAATAAACACACTCAAAGTTGCAGTAGTAAACAATATCATTAAGTCACCCACAACAGCAACCAAAGCAGGGGCCTGATGTTCTGATCTATCATGTTCATGCAGGCCCCAGCTACTCCATACCTCCTCCAACCCCCGACTCCCTCTTCCATCGCTGCACTTAATCTTCTTCCTGTTGTTCTGAATGGGCCTGTTCAGACACTTGCAGGAATTTTTTATTACCCCATCGGGCATCCCTCTCTGCCCTTCACCTCGCATCCAAAACACAGAAACGGACTGTTTCCGGAACAAACCAACTAGTGCATGCAAACTCTCCATGTGAGCAGATCCTGAGAGGGAGAATAAGCAGCTGGAGTTCTTGGTAGACAAAGGCACCATGGAGGGAGCACTGGCTGTGATGGTGGTTGTGATTGTGGCACTCTGTGGAGCTGTGCCCACTGCTGCACCCAGCCAAGAAGAGCTCCTTAAAGCCCAGGTAATCCTCAAGCATGGAAGCTGACAAATTGCACTGTTTGTTGGTTTTATTGAACATTGCGGTATTAGGAAGGGAAGAGCTATCGTTCTTGGTGATTCTGTAAGATTTTTTCTATTTTTATTTGAAATTTTTAAGAAATATACATTTTGAACTGTACTAATGTCTCTATTGACATTCAAAGTCAGCTTTATATCATTCGACAATGCCAGTGCTGCACATTGTACAGGACACTTGCTTAGTTTCATGTGGCAAATACTTTTTTAATGATTATTGTGGAAAATTAATTGGCAGTAGTGTTTTCCTCGATCAAAAAGTTAAACCAGAAAACAAGAATTACACTGCACGGCACACTCTCAGCACAGGGCAACAGCAATCTAAATATGTTGTTTTTTTAATGGATATGTTTTATGGTGTGGCATGATATTGTAATGTAATTAAAGTACATACGTTCTACCAATTGAAGAAGTTGGAAAAAGCTATTATTTATTAAGTTAACTTGACCACATTTACAGCATTGTTCTTAAGATTTCAGGGTGGCCCATATGGTCATGGGTCATAGTAACTGCAGCAGTAATTGGCTGTTTTACATCATGCCTTAAGCAAAATCCATCAGTCTTGTCTCGATGCGGGTAGTTTTCCACAGCAGGAGACAGTTGACAGAGTTGGGAGTTGTCTGCAGCTCTCAATCTAACAGCCCACTGTGGCTGCTGCTTGTCATTTCATTACTCTCTGCAACATTTCAAAATGATGCGCTGTCAAAAATGCAGACATTGTCTTGTTTTGTAGAATCATTTCAAATGAACGATCAGTGTTAGCGCTACTCTCAGTGATGTGTTCAACCATTGAGCACATAATACAGCTGTGATACGGCTGCAGGAGAGTGAGCAGTAAATGATGGTGCTGATATCAATGTGATTACAAACAACAACACATATTGGATTATATAAAGCATTGTGAATCCAGTGCAGGAATGGTGAACCCCACCACTAACAATGAAACTTACTATAATCATAGCAATTTAAGTGTTTATTATATAATAAAAACTCATATTTATCCATACATTATTGTAATACTGCAAATTTGTAACTAGACAGACATTTTTTTTTAAATAAATAATATTGAAAACTCAATAAATATTTTGTTGAGAATTAACAATTAAAATGACTACAGAGAGGAAATCATTGAATATTAATTCACTTAATAGCTTTTGCATAAAAGATACCACAAATAGTTTCAAAACAGCTTTAATTGCAAATTATTCTTCTGGATTACAACTTTTAATTTTCGTCACACACAATTTTTTTGGTGTATCGTTTTCTTAAAATTCTGCATTATAAATGCTAATAAATAAAATAAACATATATGGAGTTTTCTCATGCATGACTATTGTTTTTATTATTCCTGTTTTCTTGTCCAGGACTATCTGTCTCAGTATTTCTCTGAGGTGGGTGTCAGTGCCCCCAGCAGTGTCCTGCGCAGCTCTCTAGATTCCTTTGACGACACTCTCAGAAAAATGCAGGAATATTTTGGCCTGGAGGTGTCAGGGAAGCTGGACTCTAAGACGCTGGAAGTGATGGCTCGCCCCCGCTGTGGTTTCACAGACGTGACCAGTTATTCCCACTTTGACGGTCGACCAAAGTGGGACAAGACTGTGGTCACTTACAGGTACAACATAAGAACTCAGTGTCAGAACAGAGTCTATAGGCACAATAAAGCTCCTGTTCAGAGGTGTGTAAAGCATTTTCACTCTGCTGTAGGATAATGAACTACACACCAGACTTGAGTCAAAGTGAGGTGGATGCGACCCTCGCCAAGGCTCTGAAAGTGTACAGTGATGTCATCCCTCTGGATTTCAAGCCCATAACCAGTGGCACCGCTGATATTATGATCATTTTCAAGGCTCGAGGTAATGCACAGCCTTCAGTGCCTTTGTGAAAAATGACTCATATATTCTGTTAACTGTTTTCTTCTTCTCTCCTCAAAACCAGATCATGGAGATTTTGCTCCATTCGATGGGGTGAGTGGGGTCTTGGCCCATGCCTTCTCCCCTGGAGAGGGCCATGGAGGTGACACCCATTTTGATGAAGATGAAACCTGGACTCTCACTGCGACAGGTGCTGCAGAATCACTCTTATCAAGGTTGTTTTATTGCTGATTATGTACCCATAGTAACATTATCAGTGTGTTTCTGCAGGAGCCAACCTGTTCCTGGTGGCAGCCCATGAGTTTGGCCATGCACTGGGATTATCCCACTCTAAGGTCCAGACAGCCCTGATGTATCCCACCTACCAGTATGTAAACACAGTGAACTACAAGCTACCAGATGATGACAGACAGGGAATTCAGGCTATCTATGGTATGAGTCCAACTAATTCATAGACTGAGTTTGCAACCATGGTGGTATCATATTTTAGGAACAGAGCACTTTTAATTTTAAGATCTTTACTTGTGCCTCTAAAAGGAGTCAGAGCAACAGAAGCTCAACCAACAACTAAACCTGACCCAAATCCAAGGCCTACCATACCTGTGCCAAAACCCCAACCAAGGCCTGAACCAGATCCTGAACCCACATCGGAACCTTCTCCAGACAGGTGCGCCAGGAACCTGATTTTTGATGCTGCAACCTCCATTAAGCGAAGTCTTCACTTCTTCAAGGATGGGTGAGACAATGCAATTATTCATTAATTTATTATTAATTACCACTTAACTGATTATCCAAACCCAGGTCACAGGGGGCTGGATCCGATCCCAGCTGCATTGGGTGAGAGGCAGGGTACACCCTGGACAGGACGCCAGTCTATCACAGGGCTGACACATATAGACAGACAACCATTCACACGCTCACTCACACCTACGGGCAATTTAGAGTCACCATCAAACCTGAGCTGCATGTTTTTGGACTGTGGGAGGAAGGTGGAGTACCCGGAGAGAAACCATGCACACGGGGGGGAGAACATGCAAACTCCACACAGAAGGGCCTTAGGCCGCAGACGTACCACTACGCCACCGTGTGGCCCACATTGCAATTGAAAGTCAACATTTCAACTATTATTCCTATTTATTTCATTCTTGCACTTTAAAACACTTGTTATTGATCCATTTTCAGCATCATTTTTATTTTCACTGCTTTTACAGTTTATAATGTATTATGCATACTTCTTTATTTACATATATATTGTTGTTGTATTTGGTAATTGTAGTTTTATCTACATATTATTACATAATTATTCCTTCATTATCTCATAATTTCTCTATATCTATATTATACGATATGTTTCTATTCCATAATGGTAACAATTGTAATATTACCCAATTGCCTTCTTTGGGTCAATAAATTATTTCTGATTCTGACACATTTATGCATTTTTTAGTCAATAGAATTTTGCAAAAGCATGCTACTCCATTAGATTGAGCTGTTTTTGTGAAAGTCCTATACATACAATATGATATACACTATACGATATGATTTTTTTTTCTCATCATGTGACCAGCTTATCATGGAAGTTTGTGTTTCTTTGTTAGACATTTCTGGAAGAGGAGCAGCTCCTGGGATGGCATCACTATGAAGAAAATACAGTCTGTCTGGCCTGGAATCAGCAAGGTTGATGCTGCCTATGAGTATAAGAAACGCAATACTGTCATTTTCTTTGAAGGTATACATTTTAGTTAATAGTTAAGTTAATATTTTTTCTAAAGTGTTGAGATGTAAAAAATAAATGCGTGCATATACATAAAAGGGACTGGTTTTGAACATAACTCTACCCTTGCATGCCACAGGCGATCATTACTGGGGGATCAAAGGAAACACTGTCCTGCCTGGTTATCCTAAACCTCTCAGTGACTTTGGCTTCCCTTCAACCGTCAGCAAAGTAGATGCCGCTGTCCATGTGTCACTCATCAGCAAAACCCTCCTCTTTGTGGGAAACAGATACTGGAGGTGAGTAATGTTCATATTCATAAACATCTGGGCTGAAACTCAATACAGATACCTCACTGATAAACACTCCTCATATTACTCATGTAGCTACAATGAAAGGACAAACAAAATGGATCGTGGGTACCCGAAATTAATCAGCAGAGAGCTCCCGGGGATTGGCTTCAGAGTGGATGCTGCTTTTGAGAACAGAGGTAGGTAACAGTCAAAGTTTAGCCACTCCACAGTGGCATTATCACTTCCTGTTTGGGGAGATAATAATGACGCATCCTCCTTTTCAGGTTACCTGTACTTTTCCTATGGAACCCAACAGACAGAGTACCACTACCAGCGAAGAAGAGCAATCCGCACTCTGTTGAACAATGGATGGATGGACTGTGACTAAAGAAACAAAGGCCCAACATCTGCACATACCTGTGAGCACACAGTGATAGTTAAGGTCTACTCCAAAAACCAGTCCTGAGTAGCTTCAGGAGGCTTTTCTTTCGCAGCTTATCATATGAAAAACAAATAGTTACTATATGATATAGTATGATAATCCTGTAGGCAACAGCTAGGGAAGAGTGGGTAAAACTTTTTTCCTTTTTTTAATATATGTAATATTTTCAGGCAACCAGCCTTGATGTGTCTGCTTAACATTTTTCAATAAAATAACAATCATAACTAGAAAGTGGATGCTGTCTGATGTTACAAGTAAAGCACATATGAGTCTACTGCACTGGCCACAAGCCAACATGATGGGGTCACGATGGCATTAACATAGAAAGACAAAACTTGTGTGTTACAACTGTAACTGGTTACAGTTAATGTGACTCTCTCTCTCCTACTAGTTATGTGATCAATGTGTTTTCTTGATGATGTATCAATTAAACATATTTAATAAATCTTTTGAAAGTGAATAACATAAAACAATAAGTAAATGTTTATTTATGTGTGAGTTTGTGAATTAGGATACATTAGAATAAGGGAAATCTGTCTAATCAGGTGTTTGTGAACCCAGGTGAGTTGAGGAGGAGACCATTTGTCTTTCCTGCATAATCTCAGTGGAGCTGCTGCAAAAAGAAAAACAATCACAGCATATTCATAATTCAATAGAACTATAGGTGTCATTTCAAGTGTTTTATATGCACAAGAAGACAAAAGGTAGCAGGAGCTGATGACAGAGAGAGGATGCCTTGTTCTTTTTCTTCATACAATGTCTTTAACTAGCTGTGACATGCTCACACGTGTAGCCTTTAGGCTACTTTAAAAATCTCACAAGGAAAAGGCATGATGTTTTACTTGGGTCTACTGCGCTCCCTGGAGGCCGCACAGCAGACATATGAATTGTGATAATTCCTGTCTGCATGTGTAGGCTATTTGTCACTTAGGCATGACACCTTAAACCAGGCCCAGTCCAGCTTATCAACCTGCAGACCTGCACCACCAGAATTGACAGACCTTGCAATTTTAGTTTATGTATATAAAATGTATATTTTCTAAAGATAAGAAAAGAAAAGAAAATGAACATACGTTTTAAGATGGATTCATTAAAATGTTCAGATTTATTTATTTATATTTTAACTCTATTTTTGTCTATTATTCATATCTCTTGAGTTGATCTTTCACATAACCAAGGCTGTAAAAGTGTAAGAAGTTGAGTTGTTGTGAGATACATACATGAGCGGGGTATATTCTCCATCATGTAAAGGGTCCTTGTTTAAAAAAGAAGAAGAAAAAAAGCTTTGGAATATCTTATGTAATCAATTATATAACTACTGCTGTGACTTCATTGGTTAAACTACAACAACCACAATGCCCAGCGACCGGTGACGTCATGGACACACACCTCTCACTGTGATTGGCTGGTGTTTTTATCCCTCCGCTGCATGTCTGAAGGTGAAGTGGGTGCCAGTGTGTTTCAGTCTTCTAGTCCAAAATGTCATCCAGTGGACTTTTAACCATGCGCACTCAAATGTGTAAACGCCTGGTAAGTGGGGGGGTGTAAAAATCATCTGTTTGGGTTTGTCTGTTATATTGTTATATTGCATTGGAGTGATGTAGCAACAGCGGCTGGATATAAACAAAAGGCCCTGGTGAACTTTAGCACAGCTAACATTTTTGAATGAGCGTCCTTGAACTAAGTAACGCAACACCTGTTCGCTTCAGGTGATTCCAGTGATTTAGCGAGGGTTACTGTCACTTTTTATCAACCTTGTAATAGAAGAGTGTGCTTCTCAACGAAATAATATGTTAACAATTAGAGCAACAATAGTAGCTAGCTAACTGAATCTATAAAAAGCCGACAAAGGTCTTAAAACGAGCATATGTAAACAGTGCCTACCACGACACCTAAACTAGCTTAAAAAGCAATGGTAGCCCGTGTTTCGTTATGAAGTAGGTTACTTGCTTGAGTGTGCCCTTGTTAGCATAGCAAAGCTTCTTTCTTGAGTTAAAACCAGTCTATGGTTACAACACATTTAATTTGGCCCAGAATTGTATCAGTTTGCTTTATGTTGAACAGTTGACTTGATTGGAAAGGCAGGATAAGAAATTAGAAGTCTCTCTTGAATGGAAGATGATTTATCTCGATCATTTTTGTTTCCTTAGGCTCACAAGTACCTCTCAAGAACCTACTCGTCTCGACCTTCTCTCAATGTAGGTACAGCAGCTGACATTTAAATGACACATTACAATAAAATGTTTGTGGTGCACGCTGTAATGCAGACTTTTAATGCATGGTTACAGGAAGTTGTCATTGTCAGTGCAGTGCGCACTCCAATGGGCTCCTTCAAAGGCACCCTGGCAGCAGTACCAGCCACCAGACTGGGCTCCATAGCCATTAAAGGAGCCATCGACAAAGCAGGTATGGCCACATTCTTTGGAGAAAACTAGTTTCCTCTATTTAGGCAGAGATGTAACAGATTTTCATCACTAGGTGTGTGCAAAGATGACTAAGATTAGAATGCACCAGATGTAAGTTTTTACATGAGTTTGATTGATTGTTGATTATTAGAGTGAAGAAAAGCTGTGTTTATTTAGTGGGTTGACTTCATGTTTCTTGTGTTTAGGAATTGCTCCTGAAGAAGTGAAGGAAGTCTACATGGGCAATGTGCTTCAGGCAGGAGAAGGACAGGCCCCCACAAGACAAGCCTTGCTTGGAGCAGGTATGATCACACAATATGTTTTTACCTTTATTTTGAAATATGGTGTTGCACCAAAATATTGATGTCCAGAAACAAGCTGCACGAGGGATTTCTTGACAAATCAGAAATGGATTGGACTAAATGAAATATCATCTCTTTCCCCCTTTAAAGTTGATTGCATAACAGCTGATTGATCTTGTGTACATTTATAATCTGAAAGCCACATATCATGCATTCATGTCAGAAGCTACAGTAAATGAAAACCAAAACCTTTCTGACTTTTTTTCGACAGGTCTGTCTTCATCATGCACAAGAGATCACTGTAAAATAATATATTATCGACAAATGTACAGATGTGTTCTCCTATGTCTGACCAACAAAAAAGCATGAACTTTTTCAATACAAATATGTCTGACTGTATCTTCAGGACTGACCCTTGGTACTCCAGCAACAACCATCAACAAAGTCTGTGCCTCCGGGATGAAGTCCATCATGATGGCAGCTCAGAGTCTAATGTGTGGACACCAGGTAGCATTAGCATAAAATACACTGTACAAAACCATGAAGAGTCATGGAAAAACTTTTGTTGTGACCAAAAACAATGTTTACTATGAGATGATTGATAACATGCAAGTACTATCACCATAGACTACCCTTTTTTTTGACAGAATGACTGTACAGTAATTACCAAGTCCTAACAGGGTTATGGTCCCTGATGACAGGGATTTTAGTGTAAGACAAACAATGGACTTCATGTTAAGTGTGTGGCTGTCTGTGATTTCAGGATGTGATGGTGGCTGGTGGCATGGAGAGCATGTCCAACGTGCCTTATGTGATGTCCAGAGACACCCCAGTCTATGGAGGAGTGAAGATGGAGGACCTCATTGTCAAGGATGGACTCACTGATGTCTACAACAAATTCCATATGGTAACTCTCAACCTCCTGTTAAATGTTGTCTTGTTGTATTTAATTTTGACATTTAAAGGCCAGGAGCTAGTGTATGCATACTTTAGTAGGTAAATTAAAAATATATATAAAAAGTCTGAATGATATGTTGTATGAGTAGTAGTATTTGTATGAGTAAGTATTTGAATGTTGATCCTAATAAATTAAATTAAGTATTTGATAGGGAAGCATTGTTAAAAAAAAAAACTCAAAAACATTGTTACAATTAAAAAAAAATATAATGGGATTCACATTATCAATATTTTTATTTGTATAATATGACATTAGAAGCTGGTCATACATCCCAACTGAGGATGCGCCAGTTGCGTATGCATTTCAGTTGTTGGCCAACACTGACTCTGATCCCAGTCACTTTATCCCAGTAGGCCATACAGCTTATTGTTTATGCTGCATACATCATAATACCATGATACCAATGTTTACTGTTGGACCAGTACTCTGCATTTGTTGATACCCAAACACAGATATTGGTGTCAGGACAGAAAAAGTTCAGTGCATCTCTATGTACACCATGAAAAGCCATTTTTAATTAAATTGTGAGTTACATATATATCATACATTTTGTGTTTGCGCAGCCTTAGGAAGAGGAGCTATAAGTTCCTTGCCGTAATGTTTTTCATCAGTAAAAGTAAACGTGTGATTTCACCAGTTTTGCATTTTATCTTGTTTCTTTTGCTTTATTGTCTTTAACAGGGAAACTGTGCAGAAAACACAGCGAAGAACAGCAGCATCACAAGAGAGGAGCAGGACGCCTACGCCATCGGTTCATACGGCCGCAGCAAAGCAGCATATGAGTCTGGTGTTCTGGCCAAGGAGATCGTACCAGTTAGCGTTCCTCAGAGAGGTACAGCACGTTGGGTTGGTAACGTCGGGTCAGTTACTGTATAAAACACAGCATGTCTGATAACGTGGTTCTCTTTAGGCAAACCTGATGTGGTGGTGTCTGAGGATGAGGAGTGGAGGAGGGTCGACTTCAGCAAAGTTCCTAAACTGAAGGCAGTGTTCCAGAAAGAGAATGGTAACCATGCTGCTATTATGTCCATCCATTCATTCCTGAGTTAGGGGATAATATTAACATTAACATTAACCCTCTGAACCCAGAGCAGTCACAATGTTTACTGCTCCTTTCACATTTACTCATTGTGTCCTCATTTTATTTCCTGCACTATGTACATATATATACATATATAAAAGTCCTGCACCTCTATGGAACAGCACTATCCTGACTAGAAGTGTAAAAATGTGTTTTGTGCACTATAACAACATTATAATGTGATAGATCATAAAATGTAATTGCTTTGATGTTTTTATTTTTATTTATAGATATTGGGGTGAAAAGGAATCTTTGTATTCAACATTTTGCTTGTTCCCCCCCAATGCTCCAAATATTGGAAAAAAAGTTTGGGCTTCACATATACATTTTACATATTCTACAATATACATTTACAACCTCTACCTCTACAACCTTTCTTGTCCTCTCCTCTCTGCTCTGTGTAAACAGCCTCACTGCCAGTTCAGTTCACTGAATCTTCATCACATGACTGCTTATCATTCATGGCTGCAGTCTTGCTGGGAAGCCCACAATTCAGTGTTTTTTACAGGATCTGCAAAAACTCTTGAGTGGGACATGCAGACTACACAGATTTATACGAAATATCATTATTTTAAAAGGACCATCATACATTTTGATCGGTGCTTTGATAGATGGTGTAAATTGTTATTGTATTGAAAGAAGACATGCCATTCAAACCTGCCAGCACCATACGTTCAGAGGGTTAAGCCACTTTTTGACGAACGAAAACATTTGTTATTAATCAAAAGTAATACAAGTAATCAGAAGGCTTGATCCAGGATCCTTTAATTTTTGTTTGTTTTTTGCTATACATGTTGTTCTGATTGGTCACTTGCTTTTTAGGCACAGTGACAGCAGCCAATGCCAGCACACTAAACGATGGAGCAGCTGCTCTCGTTTTGATGACCGCAGATGCTGCAAAGAGACTCAACGTCACTCCACTGGCCAGGATTGTCTGTAAGCTTCACACACACACAAACACACTCTTAAGCTTTTCAGAGCTCAACTGAAAGTGAGGTTTTATCTCACATCAAGGGTATGGAAGAAATGTAAGACAGTTGATTTGAGTTTATTCGACAAGTTATCGAGGCTCATTGGTACGCCTGTTGAAAGCAGTAAGCTAATTTGGATGCATGTATGATAAAACAATGTTAAACCCATTATCAGAAAAAAAATTAAAATAGAGGGAAAAATTTCAATCCAATCCCAATCTCTCAACAAGATGTTTTTTTTGCTATAAAACTGGCATTTATCATCATTACTAAACATCAGTAAACAGGATATTTTTTTCCATAGCTTTTGCTGATGCTGCTGTTGCACCCATTGATTTCCCCATTGCTCCTGCATTTGCTGTCCCAAAGGTGAGAATAAGCATGTCCTTAAATATTTCTTTGTGTATTTGCCTCTTTTACTATTTTTTGCATGTGTGTATTGTAGTTAAATGTCCAAAAGAGTAAAATTTCCTTTAACCGAAATGACAAAAGATATAATGTGTGTCAGGCCCTTGATGCAGCAGGGCTGAAGAAGGAGGATATCTCCATGTGGGAGATCAACGAGGCCTTCAGCGTGGTCGTGTTGGCCAACATCAAGATGTTGGACATCGACCCTGCAAAAGTCAATGTCAACGGGGGAGCTGTGTCACTGGGACACCCTATCGGGTAAGCAGCTGAGAGTCACTCGTACAGACCAGCTGGTCCCTGTTGGGGAAGAGAAGAATGAAAGTATAAGTAAATTTTTATGGTATATTTACACCAATCCCTGAACAATATGAATATTTGATCACTTAGTAGCAAATATTTAATTGCTACATCACGAGGCTTTCAACTAAGTAGTTTCTTGTTTTAGCAGAACAGTACTGAAATGCATTTCTTGCTTGTGTAACTTTGCAAGTACAACGTAACTTTTTTTTTTTACAAGAAACTGATCATGGAAAAACTACCGGCTGGATGTTTTTGTCGGGCGAGTTTATCATTATTTGGCTTATCCCAACAGAAAACCTTTTACTTAAAACCTCTTGCCTCACAAAATAAAAACTCACAGAATAGCTATTTATATACAAAAAAAAATCTGAATTAAAACTTGTCGTTTATTTCTCTTTGTCCTGCAGGATGTCAGGGGCGAGAATTGTGGGCCACATGGTGCACAACCTGAAGTCAGGCCAGTATGGGCTTGCAGGCATCTGCAATGGAGGTGGTGGAGCTTCATCCATTATAATCCAGAAAATTTAGGACATTTGATGAGCTTTTCTCTCCCTCATACCCTGTTTGATTCCAAATGGTTAAAGCATCTGTAAACTCCCATTTCACTGTGAAGAATACTTCTGTTACAACTCTACTGCCCGTGGCCTTACTCACACAGCAGAGTAGGACTCACATAGCATCATGACTCCAGTGTTTAAAACACTCCTTTGTTTGATGAAACATGTCCTGTAAAAAACAGATTTAATATTTAATTCTGAATTGAAATGTTTCATTAAATAGTTTGTATGAAACTGCTGTGGTGTGATTGACTTTCTGTGACCAAAGGTGCGATCTCAATATTTAAGCAATACGGTGAAATTTTAATTACTGAGTGTAATGTGTAATGGCAAGAATCCGGCAATACAATTGATATCATTTTACAGGGGTTATAGCATTTATAATAAATAAAGATAACTGCATTTCATCGATATTTGCGTAATTGTAAATAATTATATTATTATTACAAATAAGCTGCCAACGTTATTCACTTCTTCTCTTTTGGGCTCCAGTGCTACATTGCTAATTAACAGCAAATGTAAAAATAGTTGCATTTAGAGAAAATGACTAAACAAAAAAACTGAATCTCTTAAACTTGGAACAAATGTACAAATAGTCGAGAACGACACCAGTGAAAAAACAGGAAAAGCAGTGCATTTTATTAAAAGATTATTGAATGCTCTGCAATTTTTTACACATTGCAAAGTTATCAAGCGATTGGTCCAATGGCTGGTATGTTGTGGTCCTCGGGCCTTATGTTTATCAGTACTGTAATTTACAAGTTGGCCACTAGATGGTGCAATCTCCTCTAAAATGTCCATGTTGCATTAAATCAGTCAGATTAACTTTCAGGTGTTCCTTCATGCAGCAGTTTTTTGTTTGTTTGTTTTATGTGTCTTTATTATTGCTGCTGTCATACTGTTTCAACAGGGCAGTCACGGTGTAACCAGCTGATGTTTGAGATGACTCAAAGTTAATTTTTTTATAATCCCATAATAGAATGGAGGTGAATTAGTTTGTTATGACAGCAAAAATGTCATGTCATGTCAGAAACAGTTTGAGTATTGAATGTAGTAAAATGTGGCCACATAAACTATACAAAAATCTGGACAGACAGGTAAGATACAAATAATGTTGATTGGATAAAGTGACTCTTTAAGGTAATGAATTATATACCAACAACATTCTTTATTTCTGTTTTTTTGACTGTAATCGCTGTGCTCCATAAAGACAGTATTTTTGCAGATATATGGCTTCTTTTTTCGGTCAGTTTGAGTCGGTTTAACCCTCTCTCTCAGTTATCTGTGTCAGAGCATGTACCTGTGTTTCCAATAACTCACTGAGATTAATTTAATGACGTAAAAGGTTGTCAGTGTTGTATTCATCCATTTATTTCCATGTATCTGTGTCACTTGCATCCCGTTCTATAGTCTCTTACTGGACGACTACTGTCTTTTTTCCCCTCCCTGTTCCTTCCAGTTAATTCAGATGTTGAGTTAAACATTAACAGGGTCTGAAAGTCCTCCGGCCATCAGTATTTTTTGAGCATACGAACCCATTTGTTTGGACGTTACTGATTAAACTGCAGACGTTTTCGCCTGGAGGATGGAGAATAGCACACGCAGTGTAAGAACACTTTTAAGGCTTTTCACTTTACTTAGATCATTTTTTTTCCTCCCATAAATCCTTATCTGAGTGACGGCTTTTTGCTATGTCAAACAAGCAGTGACCGCTTGTCAACACTTCTCATTCCTCAGTGACTTTGACAGGAGTGGCACCTTTGGTTGTTGGAGAGCATTACCCAACATGCGTCATTACTTATTCACTATCCCACTTTTTCAAGAAGTTCAGACTTGATTGTGGAATGTTTTAATTTCTGTGTCTTTTGTACACAGACAGTTAATCTTTTATTTAATCTCTAACTCCCTTGATGGAAAATGACCATATAACATCTCAGAATTGCTTTGTCACTCAGATGGGCTTTATCAGGCACACTGTACTGTCTAGCTGCACTTCATGTTTCACAAGCTACTGAAAAATTTTAAAAAAGGAAAATTACTTCTAGCTAATTTTAGTGTACTGGTTGAAATATACAGCACCTTCTTAAAACACATTAACTTGTACCTTTGTAACATTTTAGAAATGGGTGAAAGCTTTTTAAAAAATTTATTTTATTTAAAATTTTAATTATTTTAATTTTTACCTTTTAATTTTTCTTATTAAATATTAAACTAAATATAAGAAAACAATAATTGCAAAATCTGGGGCTTTTTACATAACTATATATGCATTTTTTGTTTTCATTTTAATTATCCATATTATTTTTTTTTAATTAAATTCTAAAAGTTACTTAATTTTTCTTATTGACTCAGTGTCATTGTCAATGGGAATCACCACTCAACCCAATCATTTTTAATATGAATGAATGTTGAAGGAATTAATCAATGTAGGGTTTTAGTTAGTTAGATTTTATCATAGCATGATAGTGGCAGAAGAAGATCCTTTACTTCAGTAAAAGTACTAATACCACACTGTGAAAAAATACCGCATTCAAAACTTACTTAAGTAAAAGTACAAAAGTATCAGCATAAAAATGTTCTAGTGTTCTAGTAAAAGTACTCATTGTGCAGAATGGCTCCACTAAGATTGTTATATATATGAGGTTCAATAATAAAAAACAACTTTAAATGTATGTTTTTTATGTTAAATCTTGACCTGAAAACGTAACTGAAAAAGTAACTTAATTTGGTGGCTAAATGTAGCGGAGTTAATAGTACAATATTGACTCATAATGTAATCGAAAAAAATTAGAAAGTTAATTAAAATGGAAATACTCACAGAAAGTACCTCAAAATTGTACTTAAGTACAGTACTTGAGCAAATGTACTTAGTTACATTCCACCACTGCATAACAAGCATGTTCAAGTTCAGGTACAGGATGTCTGTAATATAAAAGGAGCTCTATAAGACAGACATGCGGCCGACAGATATTTTCAACTCCACAAATGATTCTATAAATTCTGACAGAAAGGCTGGTTTTGATCGAGGAATATCATTGCTTGTGCACCAAGTAACCATAAACCTAAATAACTGTGCACAGGATGTATGTAAAGTACAGTACAGTATGACAAATGGAATTCCTAAATTAGATTTTCTGTCACAAATCAATGGCCGCCCCCTGGATGAACACGCTGCTCTGCTCATTATTTTCACTTGACTCTCCTTATCTTAAAGCCTGTCTGATGGTAATGAGTATCGGTGCTGACCTGCTTCAATACGTGTTGTTTGGCCATGTCATTTCAAGTGCTGTATAAATCAAGTGGGACACAACAGGTTGGCTTGTGCACACAGTGGAAAGGGTGTGGTCCTGGCTGTTGATTACATGGAGGAATGGGGGGAACATGAGTCAGAGAGAGAAACAGGGAGCAGGAGGACAGACAGGATCGGAACACTGAAGGAATTAGTGGGAATTTCAAGGTAGGTGGAAATCTGGTGAACAATAATTTAGTCAGCCTAGGTAATATGTAAAAAAAAATTCTATGGAATTTTTCTTTAATCAGCTTGTATCTTGTTTGTTATAAAACTGGAAATCCTCACTGTTTGTTGGCATTGCAGAGTATTTCTGACTTGTAGTTTTTATCTAACATTCTAATGAGCAAGATGCTCAATATGATGGTTTTGTTTTATGAAAATTGCTTTAATGAACGCCTCCCTGCTACAGTATGACCAGTGCTATGTTAATTTATATTTGAAATAACTTTAACCTTCTCAAGGTTCAGCAGTCTCCGTATTCAGGCAGTGTTACCAGTGCCAATATGAATAATACGCAGGTAAGTGAAAAGCAAGATTTCTAAATGTATGGATATTAATTTTTTACGACATTGCATTTGCTAACAAGATCACATGTTGTTTACCTTGTGTTATCTATAGAACATGGTTTTTATTCCTATTTTTCTTACTGTACCTCCAGCCAAATGCCCCCTCTTATGACAACATAGGCTTTCAGCTTGAGGAAGGACGCCCACAGGAGGGTATATACCCTTCCATCCCACAATCCCCCAGATATGTTGCCTCCGATCCCAACAAGGTCATCAACACCCACCACAGTGTGACACCTGGAACTCCACATAACACTGCACAAAAGAAAGGTACAGTATATTTTAATTGGCCTTCTGTGAAGCAATAACTTGTGCAATGAAAAGGTGTGTGAACAATGGCTTCCAGGCAGTCATAAGGAAATATATATATAGTAGTCTCATGTTAAGTCAGTGCTTACCTCACTAAGACGCATGTGTCAGAATAAAAGTAAAAAGCTAGTAACTAGTCACTGCATTGGTGACGTAAGACATCATGGGGCTGTACAAGTACTTTCCTCTCCATATATACCAGGAAAACAACACAGCCCCCTGCCACAATCGCTCATTGTAATGCAACCATTATTTCCACAATATACACTAAATTTCACAAACCTTTGTCTAACATACTGTAGTAATCTTTTATGAAAGGGTTTTGAAGTATAACTTTTTATTGATATTTATAGGAATACAAAACAAAATAAGCATTATGGTTTTGTGTCTTAAGGTGTACAGGAAAAGCATTATCTGTAGCTGTATCTGTATTGGTTTATGCATTATTTAAATTAGGCAAATATTTTCTAACCTAATATTCATTGGCAATGCCATTTGTGTGCCTTAAAAGCATTACATTGATTAAATGATGGCATAATTAATAATTCATTTATTTTTTAATTATATTTCTACATCCTCATACTGTACTTTTTCAACATAACGGCTGTCACCTTGTTCTCTACATTGATTGTGGTTACCATGTTCAGATTGGGATACATGACTTCATGTGTTACTGGAGCTAAGAATAATTACCTCTGTGTTTGCCTCATGGGATTTGAATTCCTCATAAACATATTAGAGTTAGAAGTGGCTTTATTTGGTTATGTGTTATAAGACGTTTCTACTATATTTTCAATCTCAGGAATGTTTACTTGTTCTGTAATTTCTGCAGTACAGTAGCTGCTTAACTGTTTTTACTGTTATTGCATTTATGACAATATGCACATCTAAAAGAGCAAACATTTTATTTTCACTAAATCAGTTTCATCACAACTTTTGTTGTCTTTCTTTGCAGGAAAAAGGACATGTCAGTGGAAATATATACTGTGCGGCTCTCTGTGTGCACTCCTTATCCTGGCAGTGGTCGGCCTCCTGCTCTGGTACTTCTGTAAGTTCATTTGAACATTAAATGATTTTTATAATCACATAAATCTAGTGTGATGATCATGTCAGCAGATTCCTCAGTGCTTCATACTGTATATGTGTGTGTTTGCAGTATACTACCAGTGCTTACTGGGAAAGTCGTGTAAAGCTGGTGGAAAGTGTTTGAGCTCCTCTCAGTGGTGTGATGGCGTGAAAGACTGCTCTCATGGAGAGGATGAATCTCAGTGCTGTAAGACATTAATATCAACACCAACATGCACATACTTTGTGCACCACATCAGTAAACATCATGGTGGCTGATTGTCCCTCACAGTTCGCCTCCATGGGACCAACTTCATGCTGCAAAGTTACTCATCTGCCAGCCAGACGTGGATGCCGGTGTGTGCTGACAACTGGGACAACCAGCATGGCAGAACTGTGTGTGAGCAGATGGGCTACAAGAGGTGAGTATTGTACAAAGTGTGTCCAACTGCTGTATAAAACTAAATGGACTTATTGTTGTTGTTTTCTAGAGCTGTAGGCAATTACAACTCCCAAAAAGTTGGGGCATTGTCAAACATAATGTAATATTCTTTTCATTTTTTTGTGACATAAATGGAACAAAACAATATATTCAATGTTCAAACTAATTATTTTTTGGAGGCTGGTTCCTCATAATGTAATCAATTTTTAACTGAGTACGTTTTCTCACGTACTATACTTAAGTACAATTTTGCGGTACTTGTACTTTACCTTTTACCTTAAGTATTTTTTATGTTTATCCTTCTGTTGCTTTATGTGAATAATACAACACCCTTCTTTGTTTTTTTCAGATTTGTCAAAAAACACAAAAAACTGAACCAATTATAATCATGTTGATGATTTAGGCAAAAAATATATAATAGTTAAAAAAAATGACTTAGGTCATAACACTGCAATATTTCTAATTTTACTTGAGAAAAAGTGCTTTTTCCACAACTAAAATTTATGAATTTTGTGTATATTTGAAAGGAGTGTATTCCTTGATGTATGATGTGCTTCAATTGTAGAATTGAGTCTTAACATTGTGCAGATACACAGATATATTTTTCATTGCTGTAGTCAGAGAGGATTCTTGAACTTTCTAATTTTTAAGTACATCTGTGTAACCTCAGTGATTATGTTTGTCTTTGTGTCCATCCAGACACGATTATGTGTCCTCCACCCAAACCAGTGCAGGTTCTTTGGCATTGGGAGGCTACATGAAGCTGAAGCCTGGAAGTAACCATGGATCACGTATACAGTCACATCTCACACACAGGTACATAGCCCCACCTATCACTACATACTAACTTTGCACAGGTTTTTTCTTATCTTGAGATAATTTTCTGCCATTTTTCCTTTGCAGCCAGAGTTGCTCAGCCAACGCAGTCAAACTTCAATGTATTGGTGAGCCATTGTTTAACCTTGACATAACTTCACCACTGAAATATGTATGAGTGTGAGGTGGAATTTAGTTGATTTATGCAAAGCTGGGATCTAGACTGACTTGGATTTTTTCTTTGATTCTGGAAAATAGTTTCACTAAGAGTTTATTAGGAGTCATATTAAGCTGTTTTCTCCACACTCAGAATGTGGAGTGAGTGCGGCTGCCCCCAGCTCTCGTATTGTTGGGGGTACGGAGGCAGTAAATGGGGCCTGGCCATGGCAGGTCAGTCTCCAGATTTCTTATCAACACGTTTGTGGAGGCTCCATTATCAGCCCTTACTGGATCCTATCTGCTGCACACTGCTTCCAAACGTAAGTGCCTCGTCCATTCAGGGCCCCTCATGACATTTACCTAGTTTGTACATATTTGTTTTTTACTGTCTTTTGTTAGACATTCAGGAAAGAATCTGAGATGTTTGACTAGTTTCCCTCGTGGCAGGTACTCCAATCCTGCATTGTGGAAGGTAAACTCGGGCGATGTGAGCTTGTTTCAGATGAGCTTTGACACTGGCAAAGCAGTAAACAAAATTATCAGTCATAAAAAGTTCGACCCAGAAACGAATGACAATGACATCGCTCTCCTAAAGCTCGATACACCTCTGACATTTACAAGTAAGTCCTTGCCAGCAAAAGTCCTATTTCATGTTTGGTTTGTGCGCTGATAATGCTCACACAGGTTAATCTCTCAGGTACAGTGAGGCCAGTGTGTCTCCCCAACATGGATGTGGACCTCTCTGCTGGACAACAAGCCTGGATCACAGGATGGGGAGCCTTGCGCTCATCTGGTAAATCAAATGCTAATGTCTGACTCAATTTGTCACCGAATGCAGATTACATAACGTGCAGGGCCTGGCTGTAGAATATTTGTCCAAATGTGTCAGGGGTGATTTGTTTTTAAGGCTTAAAGTCCAAGTCAGGGAGCAGTGTTTTTAAAGCTCGACTGAGCTAACTGTGGCTGTGCAATCATTAATGTTTCTCAGGACCGTCCCCGGACAAACTGAATCAGGCCCAGGTGACTGTGTACAGCAGAGAGACATGTAACAGCCAACAAGTGTTAGATGGGCAAATCACCATGACCATGATCTGTGCCGGCAAACTGCAGGGAGGAGTCGACACATGTCAGGTTAGTCATTCTGTCTGTAACACACACGCACACATACAAACATGAGATATTACTAAATATGCCCCTTGTCTAAGAAGCACAGTATGTCCTTCCATTGATTTATGGACATTACCAAGTTATTGCTAAAAATCCGTATGTCCCATAACGTCTTGATGCTAAACATAATGAGCTTTACACTTTCAAATTACATGCAATGTATCCACCAAATCCACTTTTGTGTGCATATTATATGCAGAGGAGAATTTCTAAAACTAGCAACCCTACCTTTTGCAAGAGATCAACCCTTCATGGAACATTAATGTAAGGTTCGCTGTTTTGTTGAATTTAGGCTACAAAACCACTCCTCTACGGTTAGGGCAAACAAATTCCTGTCCTCTATAAAGACATTTGACTTGACTTGACTTATTTTTCCTCCCATGTGCTGCAGGGTGACAGTGGGGGACCCCTGGTGATCAAGCAGGGAGGTGTATGGTGGCTGGCAGGGGACACTAGCTGGGGGATTGGATGTGCTTGGAGGAACAAGCCAGGAGTCTATGGCAATGTGACCTATTTTATCAACTGGATACATGAACAAATGCAGGTATGTCAATACATTAGAGATGTCATTCTCTGTGCAGTGTGAGTTTCTCAAATGTCTTTTTGTTTTCTAATTCTAGCTTTTTGACTAGTAATAACGCTGATAATTATTTTCATCATATTGATCTGCATGTTGTTATATTTAACCTTTTTTTCTTCATCTCCACAGAATGAGTGACAGAACAAACCACCTTCATTAATCAGCAGTACTTCATCACACCACTTGCACTTTAAATCTAAAGCTCTGAGTGAACTTATGGATCAGGAAGAATTTTCATAAACTCAACGATTGTACTAATAAAAACAGATGTATCATTTTTTATACCTGTTATTACGTTTTTATATACCTGTTATTTCAGATAAAATGTTAAAATCAATCTATTTATTTGTTGTAATAAAACTAATTTTGCACAAAGACCTGAGTTTTAATTTCACAAATGTGACAAATTTCTTGTCGAAACAGAGAATGTGTGCATGTCGTATTGTGCAGTAGTAAAGTAACTGTAAGATTTACTCAAGTACTGTACTAATTTGCTGTGCTTTCTCTTTATGTTATTATTTCCTTTTTATTGCATCTTTATACATCTCAGGGGCAAATATTGTACAAGTGCTTTCTTATTCCACCAGTTATCTGACTGCTTTAGTTACTTCTCAGATAACTTTAATTTTTCCATTCACTTCCTGTCCAGTGAAAACAAAAAATAATAATTTCAATGTTTACAATAAGGTAGAGGATGAAGTGAACTATCCTTCTTCTTCAGAAAAATAAACTCTTTAAAAAGCCTCTTGAATCAGCTGGAAAAGTCATTGTCACAAAGCCGAAAACAGGACTGTTTTCCTGATACCGTGAGTTAAACAGACCTTTTGAAGAAACTGGTTATCACAAGACAGTGACATAGGGTTGTCCAATATCTGTATGTGTCTCAAAATTATATATAAAAACAAATATAGTTTGTTTTGTGATTAATAAAAACAGCAGATGAACTGTGTTTTGGATGATGCTTTATTTTCTGTTTAGATTAAAATGCAATATAATATAATAACCATTCTGGTTTTTGAGACTTTAGGGAGTAACCCTGCATTCTGAGAGCGCAGTGCTGTAGTTGGGTAATAAGTTACTATGACCTCTTTGAGATATGATGGTGCCTGACCATCAAGACCTTTGTAAGTGAGGAGGAGAATCTCAAACTTTATTCTTGATTTTAGAGGGAGCCAGTGCAGAGAGGCAATTTACGAGTAATATGATCTCTCTTCTTAGTTCCTGTCAGTACACGCGCTGCAGCATTCTGGATCAGCTGGAGACTCTTTATAGACTTAGTTGGACAGCCTGATAATAAAAAATTACTATAGTCCAGCCTGGAAGTAACAAATGCATGGACTAGCTTTTCTGTGGTAGTGCCCCCTTTTGTCTTCTTCTCTCCTTTGGCTCTGCAGTCTCCACAGTTGTCTCTTGGTATTTTGTGTTGCGGACAAAAGATATATAAACGACACTCCGCTTTTCTATTATATTTATATTTGTCATGTTTTTTTTATATATATATATAACAAAATTGATAAGAATAGGGCTCAATTGAGTAAATAAGGTTAATTTGTTTGCCTGCTTCATTCCACTTTAAATTTCAACTTTTAAATTTGAGCTCTACAAGCCACCATAGTCTCTGGTGGTAGTACCCGTAATTGACCAGCAGGGGTCATGGGCGCATCCAATCAAACTATGAAGACGTCAGCAGGACAGTAAAGGCAGAAAATACTAGCTTCAAACCAAAACTATTATGATTTGCAGGTGAGCCGGTGACATTTACACACTGTCGTCTTGGATAGAAAAAAGTTTCTTGCTTTACTTCCGTTGTTTTATGTCATTGCTGTGTGTTTTCTTGGCGTGTTAGCAAAGGAAGTTAGCAAAGCAGCTCCGGGCTGTTCTCACATGTGTTGTGTGGCAGCACAACAAATTAGTAGCAGCCTCATTTTATAAGGGTCCATAGCTGTTGTAAGCAGTTTCATGTAAACTAAGTATGTGTTTTGAGACATATGTTGAGCTATAATAACCTTAACTGATGTATAAGACAGGTATTCTACTCGAGGTAAAGTTGGGTGGAGTTAGGACTTACAGATGCATTTTCAGTCATCAGAGTAGCAAAAGCACAGATGTAACTGATAAAATTCTTCCTTTCAGATATATAAAAGTCAATTGCCTGCTGGCTAACTTGCTTGCATTACTAGACATTTAAATTGAACAGGGCCACCTCCGTGTTACCCACTATGGAGAATCAGTCTCCAGCCACTGTCCAGAGAGGAGATGTAATCAAGCAAAAGAGAGAAAACACATTTTTACAGACAAACAATTAAAAAATGTTGCACAAAATGAATCATCTCACTTAATTTTTTGCATCATGACATGTTTTGATGAGCCAACCAACAAGAAGATCGAGGCGGTGGTCCATCCAGAAGATACAACCCATCAGCACCATTGTCTGAAATAAATCTTGGAGCGATTGCAGGATCACACAAGGATTGAGCCAGGTAACTCTTTTTCATGTTTGACCCCGATTCCCAAAGAGTTGAGATGCTGTCTAAAACATAAATACAACAGAAGGGGGTCCTTAACTGATCCCTGTTTACAAACTAAAACATTTATGTTTTGTTTATATAAACTCTGAATTCTAAATGTTATAGATTCTGATTAATTTATTTATGTTTTACATAATGCTCTTAACTATTTGGGATTTGTGGTTGTATACCTGTAGCAGATAATGGTTGTTGTTGTTCCACAAGTAACAGGAAATACTGTAGACTTATATCTAATAATAATCTGAAAAGCTTAAAAGAGAGAAGCTAACAAAAGTCTGAAGCCAAAGTTTTAATGTCAAAGTATGTGCTCGTGTTCTCTCTATTTCACACATCCCCACAAGACTGGGATCCTCGATTGCTGACAGGTCTTACTTTTATCTACTCCTTAGGCTTAGTAGGGAGTACTGTGCCGACACTGGACATGCTGACCTCACTGTGTCTGAGCACCTGAAGTGTATTGTGTTATAGGGAGTTCTACTCAGTTCATTGCGTTAGCAGCCACAACAGCGATGCTGGTATTGTTTTCACCTCATGTGTCTCTTTGTCATTATGGAAAAATGTGGGCCTGGAGACAGCTACTATAGCAGGAACTACCAAAAAATTGACGACTTTAGAATTTGGTCACAATGATAGTGTCAGAACCTTGCAAGATGCAGTCTTGCAAACACTTTTCTTGTACTGTAAACTTTACTGTGTAGTTAATAACAAAACAAAGGCACTTCAGGCCCATGGCTCGATTTGACATATATTGACAATTTGGACTGCCATGAAAGACTTCTTTAGAAATCCCCTGACCTTCCCATTAGCAGCACTATAAGGTTTACATTTTAATGTCTTACATCAATGGTTTCCGAACCCTACAACAGCTTAGGACACAAAAATGTTTTTCATCTGGAAAGTTGTCCCAGTGGCAACTATTATTATCCAAGGTAAACAGTAGAAATACTCACTTGCATTACAGAGTGCATGCAAGTGCACATTCCTGGTGCACTTGCATGCATAGATGCATTTCCTAGAGGTCTTAGACTGGAGGTCTTAGACTGGAGCTCAGATCTGGACACAATGTTTCTGTAACTGCAAATGTATGGTGTACGTTCACAGTATATTCTAAATGATAATGTACACCACCAAATTGCTACATTTAGACATAATAGCATTATGTAAAGACAGTAGGGAAAAGAGTGTGAGCCACTAGGTAGTTATTAATTTCAATGCAAAATGGTGAGCGTTTCTATCCTTTTTCATATGTTTCTACACACATTTATTGAAAGCGTTATGTCCATGTTTGTAAACAGTGTTGTGTATTGCATACAATGTCAGTTGGTAGCACCAGTTGCCAGCAGGTGTCAGTGTTGCTGTGCAGACAGCATGCATACATGCTGAGAGACAGGCAAGGGATCTACTTTTTTGGTACTTCATAGCCAGCACAGGCAGAACTCCAAATAATTTGTTATTCGTCTCATCAAAAGTGCAGCAGCGGGTCTGTCCTCTCTCCCCTTGTGCTTTCAGCCTTCCCTTCATTCAGAGCAAGTACTCTACCTTGTGCTAGCATTTTTACTTCTGGATATTCTGTATTATAGCATCCAAATGAGCTGCATGTCAGCTGGTTGCATCTGAAAACACTCTGCTTCTCCAAGTGCTCTAGCGCTCCCAGCTTAGTGTTTCCAGAGGAGCACCTGGTGTTTCAGGAAGGGAAAATGCTTTGACGGACATATGGCCTTATGAATGTAGCGCCGGGCGATTGTCCAAACAAATTCTCATTGGTTGGACAAAACAGCATTGACCAACCAAAGGACAAAATGACTACAAGCTTTCAGCCCTAATTAATACTGTTTTAATTTTCATTTCATGATTCCATAACCAGTTAATAACAATTGCACAAATAATTGATATAAAACAATGAAGAATGGAGACGAAAGACCTTGAAACTGTTTTTCCAAGTACTACTCTATGTACATAACGACATATTCGTTGAATTGTTTTTCTCTTTTTCAAATGTTCCCTCCTTTCTGCTCTCCTCTCCTCTTTGATCTCTCTCCATCAGCTTGGCTGTGTAATCACTGCTCATGGAGGTTGGCTCACTAAATGGCAGATGCTCAATCCCAGAGCCTGCATCTGCTACCTGTTTGTACCAATTAACAGGCCCATGATACTGCACTGACACCTCTTCAATGGGTTAACAGATGCCACAATTAGCCACTCATTTGAATAGCTGCCTGCTTAGCGAGAGGACCCTTGGTGCATCATCTCCAACTGTGGGGACCGCCTTTCATCTATTTGCCTTTTTTCTTGTTGCCTCTCAAATGAGGCATGGTAAGGCCAGGGAACCCTGGTGTGTCGAGCAAACAGTCTTTTCACCAGATCCCTAAATTAGCTCTCCAGACTGACTGTTGCAGCTGAGAGGTAGCTGTAGAGTTGCATGACAAAATGCACTGCAGACATCAAAGGGCATGTCCGCTGTGTTCTTGCATGTGATCACATTTGGCCCATATTTGGCATGCTGTGCTTGTGCTTGTGTTGGTGAGAACAGGTTCTATATATTCTGGGACCCTATTTCAGCCCAGGACAGGAGATAAGGCCAAATCTGGGTTAGGGGGACCTTTTGGCAGAGCTAGAGGACCTGTTGATCAGTGTACTTTTACAAGCAGTGCATCCTTGATTGAGGTAATGTATGAATGTTATGTAATGTTTTTGGCTTGTTTTGGCAATTTGGAATATAGGGCATAACTTGGTGGAGGTTTGCACTCTAGTTCCCAAAAAGACCTGTTGACAGTGTAGGCCAAGCCTGGTTGCTGTCTGTCTGTGTATATGAGGAATATGAAACTCTGACCAAACATGGCACAAAGAAATGCCCCAGTGATGATGTTATAGATACATTTTGTCTGTATGATATTAATATAAGTGATTTTAAAATGTCAAATAGATCATGTCCAGAAATGTTTTAAGTGACTTCTTTCACAGTGTGCATCCCTGCATCAAGTAAAAAGAAGTAAACACAGTTTTGAATGGAGGTTTTAATAAGTTAAAAGTAATTTAAATGTTTTCATTTTGATATTGGCTCATAGCAAAGAATATTTTAAATCATAAGCATTTAAGTTAAAAGTTTAAACCGTATTAAAAATAAATAAGAATTGCATTAATATCATATTTGTATTTATTGGATATGTGTCCTGTTCTGGTAAAAGGTCAATGTTTAAAAAATTTAGGAAAATCAGGAAATAATGTGCTCAGTTAAGACTCTGAGGACTCCTTCAGGTCCTCTCTCTTGCTCATTCTAGTCTTCTAATTGTCTTTATATTTCATCATGTATTTGAATACTGCCATGGCTTCATTAATTAATTAATTAATTCAAATCTGAACTACTAAAAATTATTTACCATGAAATGTAATTTACTGGTTCAAAATTTTGCTGAAAGAATTTAACTTTTGTACTTGAAAACCTATTTTGTCCAACTTCTCAAGACTCAGTAAGGTGCAAGTTATAATCATTTTAGTCTAAAGGTAAGGCCAACTGATTTTCTGCTTGAATATTTGTTCTTAGTGAAGCATAAACTATGTGCTGCTGTAAAAAGCAGCCAATTATTGAAGTGGAAACAGTGTTGACATGAAGTATGAACCACGGTGGGTGACGTGTAACAACAAAATGACAGCACTGTTACCAGGAGCTAAGTGCTAATCTTGGGAGGGGTAAAAAAAAATTCTCAGAGGATATTTAAGTAAAAAGAGGCTTACTGGTGTGGTTCTGCCCTAGTTCTCACCAACACTTCGTAAGTGTGTGAATGTGAGATGTGTGTACGTGTAATTGTGTGCAAATGTGTGTGAGGGTGATAGAGTGTGTGTTTGTGCATGTCTAAGCCTCAGACTGTGCATGCACACACACAAGCTGCTGTGTATGTGTGAGCATTTACTGTAATCCTGCCTGTGTGCGCGTGGATCAAAACCACATGTGTCATTTTTGCACAAAGAGTATGATCAATGCAACGTTCTTCGGCAGCCAATGAGGAGAGAGCCCTTGTTACTGGGCAGTTATGTGTTTATTTTCCCCCCCTGTTCTTTCGTGAGGTCGATGTCACGCGTCAAGCCTCATAGACTCTCAGATCAGCATGAGTCTTTACGACACACCAGGGTCCTGCGGTTGTGATGAACATCAGCACTCTCACTGGTTTTGTAGGTCAACCAGTATTGAGCTACGGGTGCAGCCCAGCTCACAACACATGTACTTGTGTGCACAGCTTTT
>CAFUXE010000100.1:559680-606399 GCA_903364295.1 Serranus cabrilla | reverse complement strand
TTCCTCCTTTTTCGTTGTAAACAAGTAAACTCAGCACCTTGTGGAATTTAGTTTCCTCACCTTTTGTAGGCTGACATCATGTCATATATATCATATCTATCAAGGAACAAACACAATCAATGCCTCCTAAAAGGTATTATTAGTTCATTTAGTTTTTTTTGTTGATTTATAATAATGCATCATTTTATCATTCATTGATTCATTACTCACATCAGTTATGCAGAAAAAATGCCAAACATTTGCTGGTCGCAGCTTTTCAAATTCTTTCCTCTATTTTCATCATTTTAAATTGAATATTGTGTGTTTTGGACTGCTGGTCAGTTAAATAGAATTCACAAAATGTCATATTTGTTTTATTGATGTAACTGTTGAATTATGGTCAGGTGCCAAATATGCCGTTCTGATGGAGAGTGAACACTAAGAACAATCAGATTTAGTCTAAACATTTTGAGTCAGCCTTTAAAACCCCAGCATGTGTAATACAACTCCAATTCCAAAAAAACATGCTACAGGATTAAGATATCGCATTCTGTTTTATTTACGTTTTATGTCCCAACTTTTTGGGGATCTAGGCTGTATGCATGCAATTCTTCATGTGAGTATTTCCAATAATATATGACCTCAGAAAGTGTCCACAATGATTTTGTAGAAATTGTCCTGACTTTGAGGACTTTACTTATTTCCTGATGTGTTATGATTAATCTAACAAAAAAGTCAACCAATCATTTTTCAACAAAATGTAGTTGAGTAAAAATAACATTTCCCCAGCTGAAAATGGCATAACATGTAAATACTTTATTAAGAATAAGTACCTTAAAATCCAACTGCGGTACATTAGTCGATTAGTAGTTATAAGTTACTTTTCATGACTGTACAGAACGGCCTATGAAGTAGACATATAAATATAACATATAATATAATTGTTAGAAATCAACAAGAGTAACAAACTCTCATGTTGAAAATGCCATGCAGTTCATTTTAATGTTCATCTTAGAAAGAAGTTGTTTAAACTGAACTTGATCTCCCAAAAAAGTTGTTAACTTGTCCAAAACATAAATAAAAGAATGTGATAGTGTGTTAACCCTTTGTGGTGTATATTTACTTGAAAACTGTACAAATACAGTATATGTTATATTCAAACGGAGAAACTTGTAAATATGCACTTGGATTTTTTAATTTGATGCATTCTGTATATATTTTTCACTTCACACGGCAAACAAATTTTTACAGGATTGTAAAATAGCAAACATATAATGATACCGCTGACTGCTCACCAATACCCGGATCAGCAGCCCTTCATTTTGATAGACAATTGTTAGTAAAAAAAAAATCAAAACCATTTTTTTCAATGTCAAACATATTTTAAGCAGTGATTAAGTGTATCCCATAGGAATAGTAAGCAATAACAGTTTTATCTATGGCTGTAGCGGGAAGTTGACAGTCAAGAGAAACTCACGATACTGCAGTTTAATATAGTAGCACTGCAATTTCCGCAATCTTGATATTGCAGGAAATATATTGTACTGCTAGCAATGCCCCCCCTGGCCACATGATGGCATCAGTCCTCACTGACTCAGGCCAGGACTTCAGCACCACTGATGAGCTGAATGGAGAGAAATCCTCTTTACCGGAAGGGTTAAACTCTAATCTTAACAATCTCTTTTCACCCGTCATGTAAAAACCATATGTCAGTAAGAATAAGGCAAAAACATCTGTCTGAACCCCTCAGATAAGTAAACAAGAGGAACAACAAAGGGTTTTACAATCAGCCAGCTAGTTACTAATCTCCCTGCACAGTGACACCGTGTCCATCTTTACTGAAGATGAATACATGTGTTTTGCGTAAACAAAGCATCGACCTGATTTTCTGTACTCTCGTGGTGCTCCATAATAGTGAATGTGTCGTATGAGACAGAGAAACAGTCTTTAGAGATTTGGATTCTCAATGAGGTATTTCAGTTGAGAGCATTTTTGCAGAGTTAAATGTTTGTGTCCCCAGTGTTCTCTTTGGTTGGTCAGTGTAGGATTGCTGTTGACAATTTTGTATTTAGGTCAGTGTGGCCCCCTCAGGGTCTGACAAACCACTTTCTCCCCGAGTCCCCATGATTGACACATTTTCTTATAGCAAATGAAGTCCTGCTCCTCCGGTTTTAAATTCTTGATGAGTAACATGTTATAAAATACAACACTAAATGCTGCTGTTGGTGCATTCTCATTTAGAAATCCCTGAATACCATTTAGTTATCCCCTGGATGCCATTGATAATATTACTAATAATTATGACAGTGCTATTAGAATGACCTAACAATCTGTCTGCCTATCTGTGAATTCTATCTATGTGTTTATTCCCTGAATGTTAATCTCATCACTCCGTCATATAGTACAGACATATGTCCCCTCTGGGTGTTGAAGATCTTGTTTTGCATAGACTGCAGCACCACGTGATGCAGCCAGCAGAGATAGCTACCTGTTGTCCTCTGTGCTGCCTCTCAGCCTCACCACTTCTAGACAGTGTGGTAATAATCAGCAGCCTGGCAAAAACCAGAATTACCAGGACATCCTCTAAGAACATAATGCCTGTCTTAGACACTGGGCATCTGTTGGCATTTCCTCGCGATATGCAGGATACGGGGGGGTGAGGAGGAGGAAAAAGGGAGGGAGGGAGCTTCAGGCTGGGATTAAGGGGGAGCTGTGAAGGGGGTGAAGAGAAGGAGAAGAGATGACCTGACCACATGCTCCATCCGTAAAGCGCTTTTCTTGAGTGCTGGCCCAATGCCCTGGACAGCCAGTCCAGGTCAAACCCAGAGCCCCCACTGGGTGATGCCCCATGCTGCAGTCAACAGCCATTGTGATCTGCAGGTCTTTCCCAGTCAGCCTCTCTAATGATTGAGTTTAGGGAGGGTCTCTGGAGGTCGGCAGCTTAATTCTTGTCTCAGCGCTTAAACATTGTCTTAAGTTTGGAAACATGAGTGTAGATTAACGGAACACAAAAAACATACTTAACATTACATTCATCCACTAATAACACCAATGAAAACGCTATAAAACTGTTTAGTTAAATTATAAAAATGTATGCAGCAATTTCAGTATTCAGCACATTTTTCTCTCTCAGATAGTTTGCATATAACATTGAGTTTTTCTTTAGGTTGTGTAAGAGTACAGTTCAGAGAGTATATTTTTTTCTGATTCTTGCCTTGAAATATTTTATATCCTCTCTCACCAAATTTCAGTTTAACTGTTCAGTTAACGTTCAGTAACGGTAACGTTCAGTAACGGTAACGTTCAGTAACGGTAACGTTCAGTAACGGTAACGTTCAGTAACGGTAACGTCGTTAACGACAGAAACAGTAATTAGTTAGATTACCCTGTTACTGAAAAAATGACGGCGTTACATAACGCCATTACTTTAAACGGCTTTATTCCAAACACTAGTAACAACACACTGACATAGACAACCAGCTGTGAACGGAATTGTTCACATATTTGCTGATTTACTTTGCATGTTACTGAAGGATTCCACTAGAGGGCACACCAGAGAAGTCGAACAGTAAAGAATTTCTGGATTTGCATGATGTAAACCATAAACATTGCACCACTCGAGAAAGTGATTTCTTGAAATTGATGAAATTGATTTCAACTTCTTTTGCTCTTGGCTTGGAGTATAATATGACACAACACAGCTAATTAGATGATAGCAACATACAGTATAACCACACCAGAATCAGGCTAAAACTTGGGCAAGCTGTTGCCTTGGGATCAATCAGTTAGGTCCAATTCTTTTCCTTCCACTGTCTGTTGAAATTAACTCAGACTGCAGCATTTGACCCTCCCACCCCTCTTCAACTCCAGTGAAACCGCCCAGAGAGTACAATGTTTTGCGCAAGGTGACTTCCAACTCCTGACAGGCTTTCTGTCGAGTAAACGTTGAAGATGCCCTGGGGCAGAGTGCCAGCACTGAGGCCAGATGGGAGCCACAGTCTCTACCTGCCACCCCCCTCCACCCGGTGCCAGTCCCCTGACACCCCCCCCTGCCATCTGTGCCGACCTGCCCCTAGCTGTCAACAGTTCAAGAACGGGTTGTGGCGTTCCTGCCTGCGCGCGGCAGCCGACGACACAGCTGTGCAGATGTTGTCAGGGCAAAAAGATGGCGACGGCGGCGACAGCAAGGCTAACATCTGTGCTCCCTGTGGGAACAACAGAGCAGCACTTTGCAAGAAAGCCCGTCGCTGTGATACTGTGTCAATGAGCTGACAGACGGGGTGCTTAACGTCCTGTGTAGAATCATCAGCGCTGCTCCTGGCTCATAAAGGCCCTGGAAACCCCTGCACAGTCGTACACAGTGCCACCACTGCATAATACTTTGTCAGTTCCATAAATATGTTCTGGGGATTAAACCCAGATTAAGACACTGTAAACTAGACAGATTTACATCAACTAAGTAGATCACAGTGATGTGATACTGAAAACACCCAGATCATAGGTTACACAACACATAATCCAGCTATCATTATGTTTTTAAATCTGCGTTCCTTTGCATGTTTTTATCCTTAGTGGCATGATTAAGATATTTCAGTGAAAGTGAAGCTGCTCTCACACTTGCATCCTCTGCTGTTTTCCTTCGTGGCTTGTGACTGCTGATTTTCCTGTCACTGGATGTTCTCCCCCACCTCACTCTCTTCATGCTGCTTGATGCAGTCTGTGGCATGTGTCAGGTATAGCCCTTCATTACCACCCCGCTGCTCTCTCTCTCTCTCCCTCTCTCTGTCTCTCGCTCACACACACACACACACAAGAACAATGCATTAGGATGTGTTCATCTAAATTGTGTGTGTATCTATATGTGTGTGTGTGAAATAGAGAGGGTGAGAGAAAGCACAGCCGACAAGGGAAAATGAATAAAAGGACTTCATACATTTTTATGACCGCACCGATAAGGTCAGTCATGTGCTGTGGTTACTAAGCAACACTGCCACCCCATGTTGGACAGTTACGGACCAGAAGAGTCAAACTCAAATATGTTTACGATTGCTCTGTGAATGACAGCATTGCTTCCCAGATATTTTTGACCAGTGTAGTATCACAATCACAGATGAACATACATAACGTTACCTAAATGCTATATTGCACCAAATTATGGGGAAAAAACCCTTTACAGTTAAATCCAGACAATCCACAGATTAATAAAATATTTCTTCATTTTTATATCAAAGTTATGATGCAATATGGCCTGCATTATTAATTTATTGTACAACATTAGGCAGGACAAACACATAGTTTTTTCAGTAAAATATGCCTTATGATAATTCTCTGTGCCATCTATGATTACATTTCAACAAGTCCACATATTTTGTTTGTCCCTACCCTTGCCGTTTTGTGCATGTTAATGTTGCAGCAAACGGTTACTTTAAATAGTATTGTTTACTTTTGTTTTCAAACGAGCATGAACATCGGACTGCTAGATGAAAGTCCTGCATATTTTTTTTAACTATCCAGACTGAACAATTCAAAATCGGAAATTGAGAAACTGTGCAGGAATGGCCTGTACAGTTAATACAAAATAATTTTATAATTCAGAATTCAGTTGCAAGTTAAGATCTTGCTACTTAAATTCCCTAAAATGCAAGAATTACCTTTGGATGACCCTGCTGTCCACTCAATCAGGACTGGACAGGAGTGCATTGAGCTGCGAGATGCAAAGTAGTCAATGAGCGTAATCAATGTATAGATCCACTAAGGTGGGCCATCAAGGAGCTCTGCTCTTTCCGCTAAATTGGTCGCTACCTTACAAGGCAAGGTGATTATGGAAACCCATCAGGGAAAGGGCTCTACCAGACAGTTGGTTAGCTAGTTCTCCATTCCTAAAAACAACTAGAATGCAGCTGACATATTAGGAAAAATAAGTTTAACTCTTTGCATCTGCAGCAGAGTGGAGTAATTTGTGAATGCCTCTCTGGAATAGATTGGCACTCAAGTAATCAATAAAGATACAAAAGAAAAAAAAAATTAAACTGAAAGCACAGCATTATTCTGTTGGCCAATACATTGTCCCATAAATAAGAGATAAGTAATGGTATTAATTAAGACCAATGTATGCCACTAATATATTTAAAATATCCAAGTATTATAATGCAAGTACACCTTCTCAAAGTACTATTATTTCTTAATAAGTATTGAAATGTAAAACAACTATTTAAATATCCAAATGAAAAAAGGGGTAAAGAGAGTAATTATTTAAACAGACAATATACTGCCAATCCAGTTCCTCAATGTTAAAGGTTTTGGTTCGTTCATCTTAGGCACTGTGAAAATTGCTTAATTGCTTAAAATGTTGCTGACATTTTAAATCCTACGCATGTAACAAACATGCATTTAAAAACAATGGCCAGTATCACACACACATATATATATGGACGTGATACTAATAATTTCTGATGAGCTGTATAAGTTGTATTTATTATAACAGGCCTAGAAAGCATGCTGTCACCTGTAGTATTTTAAACTGTATGTTACCGAACACTATTAATTATATAAAGGTGGATATTGTTGCAGTTTCTTTTCATAGACATAGTACCCCTGGTATTGTCCCCATTCAGGTTTGGTTCTCTTTTTCCTAGCATGCTTGCATTGTAGCTCTATAGATGGTCTTACTAATGCTTGGTTGGCACTAAGTCCACCACTTGGGCCCGGACTGAAATATCTCAACGATTACATGAAATTTTGTACATTCATAGTCCCATCATGTCATGTTTTCACCATTTTGCATCAATTTGGCTGTAAGAAACCCATCATGGATCATGGAAATTGTTCAACTGCAATAACCTCAGCAGAATCTGAAGCGGCATAAAATGTTAGGGGAAGAGCTGCAGATGTGTGTTTTTCTTGATTGGGGGAACAACAAGGCTGACGTCCTTTAGGATCTTTGTTGCTTTTGCTTGAGAGGAAAGTGTCAGTTTTTGTGTAACCTGCAGTGGAAAGCATATGGCACATAGCTTATTTTCAAGCAGACACAGCACTTTCCACCCTCTAATGGCAAGGAATTACTCTCAAAGGGAACACGATTCCTCCATTTCTTTATTCTGGAGACATGTCGACTCATTAAACTTGAATTGTGACTTTGTCTCACGTTCTGTTCAGAATTTATGGGCAGAGAGAAGGATTCAAAGATGATCTAATAAAATGAGGGTCTCAGGATGTACGTAAGACTACTGTTCCTCCATTTCTACCTCATAAACGTGGTTTGAATTATTCAGCAGTCTGACCCAGGCAGCAAAGCTCCCTTTTTCCTTATGAGTCGCAGATTGAGATGAACCTGCCATCATTGGTCATCTTTAAGACATTATCAGATATATATTTTATTGGGTTGTTTGAATATAATCAAAGTACTTGAGCGTATTTTGTTAATAAGAGCCATAAAAGTTTCCCTCTGGGAATCTGGCTCTTTGTAGTGAAGATTAATGGATAGAATTAGTCCCCACTGTATACTGGCTTCTTGTTGAACTCATGTACATACATTATGTAGTAAATGAGCTGCTACAAACCTGAACCACACAGAGGAATAAAAATAAACAGGACAACATTAATATACAAATAGCTTAACAGAACATATTTTTGAAAGTCTAGACTACAAAGCTTTATAAAAAAGAAAATAAACCTGTCCAGAGAATTCCTCCACGATTACCAGCTTTACAACTCCTCTCCTCTGTCCTCTTCTAATTACAGCTGTAATGTAGTTACCAGTGGATAAATCTGATAAGTATTTTTCACAATATGTGCTGTGTGGGATATTTATAGGTCTTGCTCTGGTGTTGAATAAGTACAGTATTTCTGTTGTACTCACCATGCACTTGCAGTATTACCAGCCTCAAGGAAACATTCTCCCTTTGCTTTTCTTCACACCTTTTCTATATTTCTGTCAGTGGTTCAGTAAAATCTCTATAATGACTATTTTGTGGATTGGTGTGACATTCATCATTCCCTGATTATGTTTTCGACTGACCTCTATGATCCTTTGACTTGCCTCCAGCACCACTATGATGTTGACATCATGTCCCCCGTAGCACTATTATCAGGTCAAGAATATTTTGTCCAATGCTTTAGTTTATGTCCAAATTCCTGCAAAAATGCTCACATTCCCATCAGCCCCAGCTGTATTGAGTGCTAGTTTTCCCATTCCGTTTTGGAGCAGACCTGCATCACAGGGCAAATGCACAAACTGTTTTTCACCTTTGTATACATTGCAAGATAGGGCAAGGCCTTGGCGGAAGTATTTTGTCTCTGAGGTTTATTCTCGTTACAACGGTAATGTAGTTACTCTTAAACAGAAACCTGACAATTGACTTGCTAAACATCATTGTCATCATGAGCATCTTAGCATGCAACAACAGCATGTAGCTAAAGCATGGCTGTGTACAAAGTAGACTCTAAGTCTACAGCCGGAATGGTGGAAGTTTATTGTGGTCATCTGTGGTAACCCAGAGCTCTGTGATAGCACCACATATTTGTACAGAGACTAGACAAAAAAGGAGATCTGTCAGAGGAAAGTATTCAGTTATTTCTGAAAAAAATCAATGTTAATATTACAAAGTTGAAATAAGAATAATGAACGTCATCAGTAGGAGATCACCCTTTGGTTCGTGGATTACAGTTTTGAAGCAACAAGTTTGGAATTTTGGCTGTCATTATCTTGGTTTTTTGCAACCAATGCATACGCAGAACAAATAAGGAGTCAGAAGGACACCATCAGCTAATGCTACTGCTAGCTCGGTAGCATACAGAATTCAAAAATAACAGCTGATTCATGAGGGTATCTTTTAGTGCCTCCAAACAACAAGACATTTTTCGGCAACCAAAACATTTCAGTTGATATTGATCTAAAAAACACACAGTGCACAATGGTAATGACCTGTCAGTCATAAGATAGCTCCACCCCTAAGTATACCCTGTTTTATCATCTATTTTACCCCAAATGGAAGCATAATTTGCTGCTGTATTAACCACCATCACCATCATTCTGCATATAGTAGTACTGATTCATATGAAACAATGCTGTTACAGATGTGCAAACATTTACATTTAGGTTGACATCTCTCTTCTTTAAACTGTATTTTACCATGCAGCAGTTTAAAAATACATCAAACTTTTTGTCTCAGATTGACAGCTCAGTACATCCATATATCAGCACCAAGAAAAAGTTCCAGTAATGTCGTTGAGGGTTTAACGTTTGAATAACAGAAGGGTTTAAAGAGGATAATACCTTTGATTTGATCATCAACTCACAACATATCATGGAGTTAAAGCGGGGATTAAAGAAATGGGGTTTGAGCTCTTTATGACCATGCAGCCAGTGATTTTAATCCAATCTCTGTACACAAACAGTCCTTTGGGCTCAACATTGAAAAGAATGATTTACCATATGGCTTAATGACTGGACATAGCAAGGCGGAAAAAAACAAAACACAAAGGCAATAAATCAACAAGACTGGTGAAGAAATGGGTCAGTGCCAAGTTGATTGGTACTCTTGTCTTGTTGTATTTTGTCAACAGCACAAACCGGCAACGATGTGTCAGTTGTAAGTAGGTTGCATTTGGTTGCTTAAATTTTGCTCCTTCTCACGTATTTGCTCTCACAGTAGCAATCAAGTCTAAATACAAATTTCCCTACTTGATTTTTTTAAACAAAAAAAGATGAGATAAAGAAAAATGATGGCAGTTTAATAGTATGAAACATCAAAGCGTGCAGTTAGATATAAATAGCTGTCAGTTTATAAGCCAGTTTGTCTGATGACTTCCTTTATATTTGCAGGCAGGCTAAGTAGGTAGCATAGCTGCCTGCAACTGGAGCAAAAATGTGTACAGTATGGTTTCTAATAATAATTTGAAAAGGGTAGTGGGGTGTTGAGAGTGCCAGGCTGCAGACCAGTGCTGTACAAAGGAAGAGGAGGCGTGAACATTACAATAAACACAACACCAGAACTGGAAGAACAACAAACCCCCTCACTGCTGGGAGCCAAAGAGACTGACAGGGAGGGGGATTAGGCAAATTCAACACAAACAAAAAAATACTTTGTATTTAACGTGTAAGGAACAGCGCATGCTTTCCTCCCTAACGTCTTGGTTGGGCTGCTCGGCATCAGTGATAATGATCTGTTTTATTTTGGGGATGCCTGGCTGGAAGCGCATGCAGGGGCCAGACAGGCGGTGACAGGTCCTGTATTCCTGGTGCAGAGCATGTTCATGTGCAGGTCTGATGTAGATGCTAAGTCTAAGAGACAGACACTGTATCTGGGTGTAGGGCTAAAGCCTGGCTCGCCTGCTACAGTATTTGAACATAAATGGGCCACGCTAGATTCAAACAGTCACATGGCAGCGGATGTCACTTCAGTTACCATTGTGTCAGTGCCTTCAGAATCATTTCAAATTGAACATATAATGCAAATGTGACTTTCTTATCACAACACTGTGTCTGGAAAACATGACATAGATGTTTGCCTGCTGAACATTCAAAAAGGAAACACTTAAATGTGTCCATGTTCCCCTTATGTTTGGTTAGATCGTCACAATAAGCATTTAAGAAATGTAAGGTTTCATGTTAATTTTTATATATTAATATGAAGGTCACACCTGATCATTTAAAATAAAATGTATTTACACTCAGTCTTCAGCATGAAGCGCTTTAGGTTTCACACATTAATCCACAGCCTCCTCCTGTGTGGCTTGAATGGAGGTGAACTCATGCAGGGGTCTGTGGATGTCTGACATGGCCGCTGTTTGATGCCCCCTGGTGCATTGAGGGGGTCGCTGCTTATAGTTGTCAAGGTCAATTAATGAATGCAGGGGTAAGGCTGGCAGGATCCCCAAAATGCCCCCGGGGCTCATAAATTATCCAGAAAACACATTAAAAGACAGGATCTGATCTCCTCCAATTAAGATAATTTAGCATTTTTTCCCTCACCAAATGCTTACACTGTATCCAGTCAGGTGTAGCCTGCATCACTCCCTCTCCCTCCATCCCTCCCTCCCTCAGCATCCATCCTCCAGCTTGCTACACCACAGCAGTACCAGCAAACCATAGAAGGCTGTCCTGCATGGGCTAATTCTTTTCTGCGTATGTTAATGTGCAGTTTTCCCTCTGTGAGTGGGACACCTTGATCCTCCACCTCTGTTAAAACAATAGTTTTTTTTTTATATACAGATATATAACGCTCCTTCAGAGGCTCAGCTGTGCGCCCCCTCACCCCCCACCCCTGCACCTTTAAGGCAATGGAGAGGGAGAAAATCTGCTGCGGAGAAGGAGGCGAGGGTTTATTCCACAGTGCTCTGAGGCAGGGCAGGTTTTAAGCGCAGGGACCAGTGTGCGCATTTGTGTGTGCGGCTGCGGGGGGAAGATGCGTGTGCTTGTTGCTCGCCGGACGGAGAGAGGCGGCGAAGAGAGAATGAGTTTTCAGCGCAGCTAACAATCAACTCCATGCGCCTTTTAATCCTCGGATAAAATCCAACTTTTACGCATTTTTTCCCCATTTACCTGAGACGACATGTTTGGCTGTTTTCAGTGCATAGACTTCTAATTTATTAATTAATTCATTATTTATTGATTATTTTCGTTCTTCTGATTTTGGAGCCTTTTTGTTTTTCTGTTTTGTTCTTTTAATTGTTTAACCGTGGAGTTGGGTGTGCGCATTGGCAGTTTGTCCTATGCGTCTCCAGCCTCTGACTCAGCAGCAGCAGCAGCACAGCTCACCTGGAACGGAGCGCACCGAGCCAAGCTCCCTCATGTTCCACGCAGAGCAGCGCTCCGACACGGGGGGACGGCTGCACTGAGGCCCGGCGCGGTGCGGTGCGGTGCGGTGCGGTCAGTCCAAAAAAGGGGAGACGCACAGTTGTGGATCCATACACTATCTCCCGCCGTACCAGAAGACAATCAGCAGTAGGAAGAAGCTCAAACCTCCTCCTCTTCATCTTCTTCCCAACGTGAAGGATTGAGAGAAAGAGAGAGAGAGAGAGGGAGAGGGAGAGAGATTTGCAAGCTCTCCTTTCTTTCATTGCAATTGACTTGTTGAAGAAATAAAAGGAAGAAATAACAAGAAGAAAGAGTGCGGGGAGAGAAGAAGAAAAAGCATAAGCTTGGATATTGAACGGACCGGGGCATGTGGATATTGGCTCTTATCTTTTCCCAGTGCATCTTGAATGGTAGGTGATTCATTTGTGCGCCTTAAACTTCATGTGCATGTTAATTATCCCACCGGACAGAGTGTACAAATAATATCCTAAATGACCTGTAAGCATTTCCACATTGAACATATTGATTTTTTTTTCCTGGAAAATTGAATGGGGTAACAGGCTGTTGCTATGTCCTGATATAGAGAGTGGGTCTTTTCTGGGTTAGATAGTTACATTCACATCAGTCTTTATAGAAATTAAGTGTGTGAACTCTTGCATTTCCAACATTTAAGATCAGTCTTTTATCAAATAGAGAGAAGGAGAGCGAGATACACACAACACACACACATACAGGGAGAGAGGAGAAATGTAGGTTGAGTGATAGGTGCAGCCTGTACTGCATGAGGAACAAGGGTTTTTAAAATAATGTTTTTGTTATTTTAGTATTTGTGCAATTAATGTTCAGGAAATCTAGGCCCTAAAATAAAACCTCATAATTATTTAGTTTAATTCTCAGTTTGTACTACACAGGATTATTTACCGCTTCAAACTGCACTGGGCCTCAGTCTGAGTGCTTTTTCCTTCATCATTTTTTAGATGTTTAATGTGCATATTACCAGTTTACTTTTCACTGTTTCACAAATATTGCTTTTGAAAAATTATCTCTTAGTGAATAATTACGTTGTAACACATATGCATGAACGCCTGGTGTATTCACCATGTGTTTGTTTAAATCTCAAATTTACCTGAGAATTACATTCAGAACAATTATTCAGTCAGTAAACAAAAAAATATTTCTTTATGGACATTCAAATTAATTTTCAATTAAGAAATCCACTCCTAAACCAAGAAGCATGTTCCTGAAAAATGTATTATATTTACTTGCATGCTATTATATTCAAATTAGAGTTTTTATAATTTGAAGTAATAAATTACTTGCGCATATGATTGCATGTTTGCATGGTTTCTGTCAGATCTGTCTAGTATCTTCTAGAAAAAGGATTAAATAGGTTGCCTGTGCTTTTTTCTGGCTTTGCACCCGCCATATTAGAAGCACAGACATGGAGTCATTTTGGATTGGAAAAAAAAGAGACAAGCCCTTATCACCCTTGCCCAAATGCACATCTTGCAAAATGCATCCAGATCCTGTTTTGTGCACAGAAAATTCCTCAAAAGATAGGTTTGATAAGTGCCAATTATGTTTGTTTCGGACTAAAGGTGACTGATTTTTACAGCGAATACAAGAAGGGTGTGTGAGGAAGGGGGGGCAATGAGGAGGACAAGGGGCTGTGGGGTAGGGGGTGGGATGTGCGTGTGTTGGGGGGCAGAAATCAGCTCGAAAGAAAATTGGGGTATTTAGAAGATTTTTTTTAAGGGAGACGCAGAGAAAAGGGTTAAAAAATCTTAGTGGACACAATGTAAACTGAGAGTAGAGGGCGATGCGTCAAGCTAAGATGACAGGAAAACCATTTTGTGGCCATGCTGAAGGGTTCAATGAAGGCAGTGGTTATTTATAGTAGAGAATGGAGTTAAAGCAGTAACGGTAGTGTAGCAAAGACTCCTTTCTGTAACTGAGGCGAGACCATTTCAAGACACAGAGGACACTGATGTCCATTTCAAATCCCACTAAATGCTGTGTTGAAATGTCTGTTTGCTGAGCACGATCTATTGCTTTGCTTTTGAATGGCTTTTTCAGTCTCTTTGGTCCAGGCAACAGCGTTGCAAAATGGCTGCTGCTACAGACATCTACATGGAAACTTTGAATGGCAGCAACAGCACTTGTAATTGTGATGAATGCTACATTTGTGGTCGCTGCTGATGCAGTGCCATTCATATCGACAGACTCAGCTCATTTGACACTGACCTTTTCTATTGATTCAGAGATTCAAATGTTGTTTTTGTGGCAGCAATTACAATTACCCAGAGTGCATTATGACAATCCTCTCTTTGTATTTTGCTTGTTTCTGTACCACACTAAATTGACTGTAGGCAGAATAAAAGGGCCGTGATTGTTGATCTTAGACGGTATTCTCTCTGCTGCACATTTGTTTTCCTCGAACAGACCTGCAAAGATTAGTCTTAATGAGCAGCTTCCATCAGATTGGTACATTTTGCACCTCTTCTGGACAGAGAGACGGAGCTTCCTGAAATAAAGGCTTTTAGGGCTCTGGTCCAGTACGGGCTGCTGAGGTTGTCTCTATGGAGACCTGGGTAATGAGTGTTGCTGCAGTGTGGGCAACACTGCACTCTGTTCAGGTGACCCTGGCAATGCTCTCTGATAAATATCAGCCTGTCACTCTGTCCTGATGATAGTTATGGGAGTCACATCTCATTTTAACACTTGATCTGATTTGAATGCTGATTGCTCAAACGCTTTAATTGATTTTGCCTGTTTAGGTTAACCTTTTATTGCTGTTTATGTACAGTAGATATTGATATTTGCCTTGCCTGTTAGTAGAAAATATATTTAGAAGAATACAACCACGGGTCTGTCTTTGCAGTGGTCATTTATGAATAGCATCAACTGTACAAACTCCATTTTGCTCTGAATTGCCGTTTGCCAATTTGAGGACACATTTGCAAGCTCATCTACAGTAGATATAAACAATTCACCGCTGTAGAGAGTAAAATCTGCTGTAGAGTTCACTTCAGTGGTACTTGAGTTTTTAAAGTGCTCTTGCAGAAGTGTCTATTAAAACCTAAATGGAATGGGAACAACATATTTCAGTTATGAAGAGATAAAATTGGGGAAATGGCATAATGTTGTTTTTGCTCAGCTACGCCAGGGGGGGAAATCTGACACATGCTCAATTGGACGCTAATAAGCTGTGTAAATATACAGCGAAGCTCCTCAATTGGCTCTTAGTATCACTCTGTGCATGTGTATTTTTAGCTTCGAGTTTAGGATGATGAGGGGCTGCTGGAGAAAAGGCACCTCTTCGCTTATTAAAACATAAGCATTTTCAGTTTGACTTGATCCAGACTTCAAACATGATTAATGTCGGAGCAGAATGTAGTTTCTTTCTACGCTTTTCCCTGGTTCAGATAATCATAGCAACAAATTAAACACAGAAAACTGTCTCCTTGCTGCTTCATGCTGAACAATGATTCTGGAGGATTAAATATACAAAACAGTTGAGCGTCTGAATCCCTGTCATCAGCAGTTAGACTGTTCATTCTGATCAGGAGTTACCAAGGCATCACGTTGACCCTGATGAGGACAGAGATTATAATCAATCATGCACAGAGAGGAGAGGTGGGTTTGCAGGGTAGATATCAAACATATGGACATCACTCATCGGTCCACATCCATGACATTTGACCAGTTAAGAGCGATGGATAGATGTTAATATCTGTTTGGACTTTACAGGGTCTGGAAAGATTGTGGAAAAGGGTCAAGGGACATAAAGTACACATTTTACTTATTTATAATCAACTAAAGCTACAGTCTTTCTTTTTCTAATCATAGATCTGTAATTAACGTATGTTGGTTATGCACAGATTTTACACAAATTTTGAGTTGAATTCTATAAGGATGCATGTTGTTGTCGTAGCAATTTGTGGATTGATACAATTTGTAAAAACAGGTTTGATGCAAAATTTATCAATTTCTTAGCACTCCAAAGTTGATAAAATTTGGTCAGAAATTGCATTATGACATCAAGACCTTTAGGAACACAACAGAAACATCAATGCTGTCGTTTGGTCTGGTTTGACATTTGGAAATTTCTGCAAGAATTGCATTTTTCAGTGATAACATGGTGCACTTCTTATCTTTATAACCTAAAGCCATACATTGTCTGAATGCTCTAGGTCTCTAGTTTGAGATTGTAATGTGGCTTTGATCAAGTCACAACATGTTATTTTATATAGTAAGGTTAGGTTTTTTTTTTTTTATAAAAATGGTCTCACTACAGTAGAGCTGCTAGTATGGGGATTTCCCCCAAACCAAAGGGCTGTTGTTGCCTAAATCTGACCATTCACGATACAAACTCAGGTCTGGATCACCCACCAGAGCACTTCTGTCCACAAACTGAATTTAAAAAAATATTTTAAATGAAACATTTGTCCAGTAAGAGGAGAGGATTTACACAGTTTGGTACAGTTTATTGTTTTGGCAATTATCATCAGTCAAAACAGAGTTGCTTAGAGGTCACAATAAGGCCAGTGGGAAACTAGGTCTGTGCAGACTGGTGTCCTTTGGTATACATCTGTCACTTCACATAGAGCCAGGACGGGTTGACAGAGTCACAGACACACACATCAGCAAACAACTGAGCTCAGCTCCTCAGTCGCACATTAATAACAGCACACCAATCAACAGAATATAGGCCACAGGAAATGCTGTGATTATTCTTTTAAGTAAGTCATAGTCATGTATTTTTGTATTTTTGACCAGGGCCACTCAATTTACTGATGTTACACTCTTTCAACACATAATGATTTCGGACAATGTTAGAATATCCATATATTACTGTAACCCATTGTTTAGTTATTCAGTTATTCAGTAACAAGTAATCAGACTTTGGATTTTGGTCAGTGCTTTGAGTCTTTCTTGACTTTATTTATCCTTGCACTTAAAGTTGTACAAGTGAAGTTTAGATTTGTAGTGATCTTGATTATAAGTGAACATTATGCATAGGACTTAATATTAGACTCACTAATCACACAGGATTTGTTAGTGCCATCGGGTCAAGATTTTTGTGTCGCTCCACTGTGTGTGCTCGCGCCTCAGCTTGGCTGTTCAGACGAGGGTAGACTCAAGCATATGTTAATGGGTGCACATTGAACTGTTAAAGGTTTCATTTAACCCAGACCAGAATGCTTAAGGAGATGATAGTGTGTAGTGAGGCAGAAAAAGAGGAGGAAGAGAGGGGGAAGAGGGACACAGAGTCAGCTTGTGTTATGTGGTATCTAAAGCTCAAAGAATCATATCAAATCAGCCTGGTTTTTCATGCAGAAATAAGGCTATTTTAGGCAATGTATCCCACAGTGAGACTGTTGGACACTGATTAAGAATCAACAGCTTTTATGACATGTACATCCAACAGGTCAAAGACAAGGCTTTTACCTTATTATTTAGTCCGTGTTGGTGAAATAATGTTAAAACAAAGCTTTCTACTGCTTTTGTTGATGACAATCCTTGCTACAACTGACATGAGAACACTGTGATGATTTATCAAATGTCAGGAAAATATGAAGTTGATTTTAATAAGGTCAAGGCAAATGGGTTAGAAACATGCTCTGCCATCAATAGAAAGACACCTACAGCTATTAGAGACTTCCAAGCTTCTGATTGTTTTCAAGATAAAGTTGTTTTTAGATGCCAATATCTGTTGTTTATATCCTGTACATCTGTCAGTTTATATGGATACTGATTTTTAATTTGAGAATAATTCATCAACTGTAGTTTAATATGTTCTGAAAGCCAGAAAGCACATCTGGACAGAATACTGGTTTTGGTTTATCTTGTCCTTTTAAATGAGGCAGTAATTGACTGAAACATCACTATGATTTAGTGAGAAAGCTTATTTCTAGAGTTCCTTTGACTTCTTATGTGACATATATTGCAAGTATTCTTGTACAGTGGCACTACATGAATGTGTAAGTATAGACTGTTGCAGTGATGACAAATATTTGTAGGCAAATACAGAAGTTAGCATCACCCAGGTTCCCTCGACAAAAGCCAATGGCATTATTCCATTTCGGCAGAAGTAACAAGCCAACATAACAAACAACATCACACTTTCATGAGGACAGCGTCACCATCACTAAGCTGACGGAGATGTTAAATGTCTCTGACAACCTCTGCAGTCTCATTTAGCCACTTGTTTGCCACCACCTTTTTAAAAAAGCTTCAAAAGTGGGGTATTTACTGATGTATTTTTTGTTGAAGGAACATTTTTTAAATCTCAGCTTGTGTTAGCCATAGACCTTATTTCAGGCATCTAAAACCTCATTGGAAAATCGGTTCACTTCGAGAGAAGGGAACCAGATTGCGAAAATGTTAACTTATTGCAGGGTTTTAACTCATTTCTGCAGGACTCTAATGGTGAGTTAACGATGGATAAACAATGTTTTTGACCTGTTAACTGACTTAACAAGATGTTGTGTTGTTTGTGTCTGTAGGCTTAAAATAGTCAAATAAAATAGGGCAGTAGGTTAATGCTGTGGCCACGCAGGTACAGCAAGACGTAAGCTAAGTTGATCTCAGGCTATTCAGTAAGTAAAGGCTCCGTCCATTTCTCTTTGCTCATGTCTAGTTTACACTTGATGTCTCATATGAGGACAGATCAAGTGAATGATATTTTTCATGTTGACAAACTAAAGGGCAGATAACTCAGAATACTCAGAATAGCACAAGGACATTTTGGGGGTGGTTGGCAGCTGGATCTCAGCTAAAATGACCCACTGCAACTCTCAGTAGCAGAGAAACCTCTGTGAGATGTAGTGACCATTTAGGCTGAGCTCAGCACAGAATGTCTGTGTAATGTCTGCGGTACAGCCTTTATTATTACGGACCCTGTTGTGTTCATGGCCCTTTCTGGGATCAGGATAGATGCAGTCAGAATAAAGACAGACAGTTCTGACAGACTGTTCACAGAGGGGAGAACAGAGAGCTGCTGCTGTCAGGTATGAACATATTCAAACCAATTAGGATGAAGAATCACACAACCGCACAATCAAACCAATTTGCAATAATAATTTAGTCAATGTTTACTGGCAGCGTTAAGCAGGGTGACATTCATAAAATGCTGTGAGATGGGCAAACACAGTGCTTGACCTTACTCCACAGATCAGGATTTAGTTGATTCTTTCATTGACATTCAAATATTTAACCAGCAGGATTTTTTCCTTAATCTAACCTAATTTACTTGCCTAAATCCTTATCATGATTGAGTTGCCTTGAGCAGAATTTCTTGGAATCAGAAATTGAGAAATGTTTGTGTGCCTGCAGTTTTTGATATGGCATGTTTTGTGTATCTTGGTTGCTTTCGACTTGATGATACCTGCAAATGATGTCACCAGTGGACATTTGGCATTTTATTTAGAATATTTTGGCTCATTTGTTGATTAGGTGGTATTGCCTTATTCCAAAATATAAATAGTAGTTGCATTATGAATGTTATTGAAAGGAGAAACAGTTTGTCACTGGGGTGATGGTGTTGTTGCCAGACGACTCGTACAGAGACTCTGCCTGTTGGGGTTTCTTCATGTCCTTCTTGGATACAGACACCTTCCTGCATGCACAGAGGAATCAGCCTATTGTGTGCCCAGTGTGTTACTATTTCTGCATATCTCTGAGAAAAAGAGTGGGAAGAGAGTAAAGTATGGACACAAACCCCGTCCATTCTGACATTAAATCCCTCAGACATCTCTCTTTTGAGATGTACAAAATAAGAGTGTTTTGTATTGCAATGATTTCTACTCTCATTTTTGTTATTGTAAATTCTTTAGAGGTTTTTACTTATAAAAAGTACAAAAAATATTGTCAACTTTAAGGAAGACAAACAACACATAATTCAGGTATGTTGTACTTCAATTTTAGTATGTAATACAGACTTAATTTTAACAACATATTTATTCCCCAGCCACAAACTTAAAGCACATTAATCAGGCCTCTTTTATATGAACCCAGTTCTTTGCTTTATTCCCTGTTCATAGTACCCTGACATTGCTGAGGCCATAAACACACATACATAGTATGTATTTGTTGGAGGCCAAATGAGTAAGAATAAGATATGAGAGCACAGCCCCTTTGCTGTCTGTGTAAGTGGGCAACAAGGTTGATAACTGGTAAATTAGACTAGTTACTAAATTATTTTATCAACAAAACTTAAAATTGGTTCCTAGTAAACAAGCAAAAAAGGTACAGTACATGCTTAATGTGAGACTCAGGTGGTCAGGTTCCAGTGCTACAATAAAAAAAAAGATAGTGAAAAATTAAAATAGGAATTATTTATGTTGTTTGTGAAGAAAAATATAAAATTGTAAAAGACCTTATACCAACAAGAAATTATAGAATCAGGACCTCACTGGCAATTTCTACCCCTGTGGCTGACGGCTGGACGTATTCATTAGGCGGAACCAAACCGCACTGATTAGCATTCAAAATCCAGCTCTGTTCCTGTAGCCAGAAATGTGTAACGTTTTCAAGCATTATGGCAAATGTTTCATTAAAGTGTTGCTAGCCCCCAGCTCCATTCCGCTCCAGTCTCCACTCTATCAGGCCTTCCCCAGAAGTGATTATGCTAATTGCTGTTTGATCAGATGATTAAATTATAATTTGATTAATCCCGGGCACTAAACGCTCTGAATACGTTGATGTGTATTTTGCTGCCTGGCAGTGTTTGCAGAGCCCCCTGTCACTAGGCAGGCTGTCTGATGCAAACAATCATGGTATAGGACAGGAGAGATGTATGTAGGGCTACATGGGGAGGTAGTTATGAGCAGGAATGAAGCGCTGTTTTTGATGTACTGTGCTCTGTTAATCACAGAAAACATGATGATTAATAAAGGATCACTCTCATCCGTGTGTAGATTGAGTGCAGCTCTAATGCAGAGCGTTGCCATTTTCTCACCATTGCCCGTCTCTGTTACTCTCAATTGACCGTCTATCCATCAGGGTGATTTATAATATTGCTGTATAGACAGGCTCCTGTAGGACTAAATAATGAGGGTCCTATATTGTATGCCCACTATAGGATCCAGTGACACTCTCGTATCACAAGGTGTTGTCTTAGTATTCTGGGATTTCATTCTTGTTATGCTTGTGGATTGGATGTAAATCAAGTTGAAACTTCAAGATTGATTTAAAAAGAAATAGAAAAAGAGAAAGAGACACAGATTCACATAATAGATTGGCTCACTGTGTTTTCATTGTAGCAATAAGGGAGGACTCTCTCCTGCAGTGGGGTTACTGAAGATGAAATACTCTCGCCTTTAAGGCAAATGGAGGACTGTTGAAGGGAGGGGAGTCGGGGATGGAGGGAGCATAGTGGGGGGGTGGGGGTTTGTGAGGCACAAGAGGATGGCTGTGGGCGTAAAGGCAACGATGTCTAGTCATCTGACCCACAATCCCATTTAACCCCAGGACTTTGATTTGCCCTCCACTGTCAACTGCTTATTTTGCCTCTTTTTCTCTCCTGCATGGCTTTTATTTTTACCACCTCGAGATGAAGCAAAACAACATGATAATTCCTATTGCAGCCTGTCAGCATTTAAGATATCTTTTTGGGGGGATTCAGCAGTGCTTTATTCTGTTATTCTGTTTTAATGCAATTAAACCATAGATTTCCCTGTAAAAACTTGCTAATTCAATGCACATAAAATACCACTATGATAGACAGGCAGAATAGATGGAATCACATTTAATTTACATTCTTTACTATTGAGAGACTGATGTATGACATATATGACATTCATTCCAGCACAAAAAAAAACACTATTTGTCTACCATATTGGTAATCTGTGAATTTTACCTCTAAAATCAGTACTGATGTAGGTCTCAAAAATCCCATATCAATCAATCTCTACTTCTCTTTAACGTCTGCAAATCAGAGTAAGGAATACAAGGTTATCACTCACACTCCTGCATACAAAAATGTATCATCCAAAACTTGTAACTCAGTAGTCCATGCAAACACTGTAGGGGTGCAGGACAGCTCCTCTGTCATGCAATTTTGTACAACTGAAAGAATTTAATCGCCTGCTTCTTTTTTCTCCTTTGCTTGTTTTGAGAATGTATTCTAGAAAATCAAATGTTCATCCAAGTGGGCCATTTATACACCATTACAGCATCTCACTGCTTCCCCAGTGTGGATTACTGGTTCATAACCTCGAACAAGGCCCAAGGAAGCTGATGTATGTGTGTTTGTTATATAAGCAAGAGAGTTTTCATATCCCACACACTTGTGATGGTGGAGAGGTGCCCTGCATGGAGCATTTGGCAGGCCTAACAGTGCAGCTGCACTGATCGGACAGAAATATGAGTGAGAGCACTGCTTTCTCTTGGTTTGTTTTGGAATTCATTACATGCAAGAAGGCCTCTTCAGTTCTAGTAGCTAACTACATTTCCAGTTCATCCTCTCCAAAATGTTCCATCTGTCTGAACACATCACCTGTGTATTAAATGGACACTTTTCCTTGAAAACAAAGTCAAACTAAGCAACAACAGACAGACTAAACTTGAGTAAACATTTCCCAGTCATATTTTGGTCTGTGGTTTGCTCATCACCATGTTCCATTTTAGCTCCCAGTCATTCATGTCAACATGTTTACTCACCACTTGCCTTCAGTCATGTGTCAAACCAAGTCAAGTTTATTTAGTTATTTTTAAAAAACTCTTTATGGAAAAACAGATTAGTCATGAAGAGTATTAAAAAGTTTTTTCATTTAACTTCCCTTTAGAAGATGCACCTTTTGATGTTGAAGGCCATCCTTTAAAGCAGAATTTCATAAATTTCACCTCAGCTTGTGCCCTGCTGCACTGTTGGAAGTCCATCAGGAGAAATCATGTACAACTCTGTTCAGATGTGAATTTAATATTGTAATTATTCTATTCACATGCATATGATATGTATATATGTATGCTTTAGGCTCCTGTGCTGTGCTGTAGTATAATAGGTAGATGATCTTTAAGCCGTCAGCCTTCCTTCTTCAGCTAATCTCTTCGTTCATCCCTCCCTGCTGGGTTTAATGTCCTCCCTCTCAGCTCACCTGAGATCCACCTCCTTTCTCCCTCTCTCCGTCTATCAGCTCACTCAGAGTTGCACTTGACAGTATAGCAAGCAGAGGTGGGAGGATTTTTTACTGAAACAAAAAAAGCCTCTCTTCTGCTCTCTTAAAAGCATGCACAGTGTATATAGTGCTGCAATATATTGCATAGAAATTTGAGTCAAGTACTGTAGTCAATCACTGACAGCACTAACTAAAATCCTCTCACTAAAAATATACTCCAGTACTATGTTGAATGACAAGACAAGAGCTAAACATTTGCCTTTGTCCTGTCACACATATCATTTATAGTTATTTAAAGGGAAAACGGAAATGTTTGAAAGTGTGGAAGTTAAAGGAATAGTTTAATATCTTCCACTTACTTGCAGAGAGTTACTGTAATTGAGAGGAGTGATACTTCAGCCTGTCTGTTTGGTAAATATGAAGCTAGCAGCTGGTTATCTTAGCTTAACACAAACATTGGATGGAGAAAAAAAGCTAGACCGGCTCTGTTCAAAGGTAAAAAATAAAATAAAAAATATAAAAATCAGCACCTTCGAACGAATCAACTTGTTATATATTTGCTAGTTTTAACCAAAATGTGAAACCAACATATTATGGTTAGTGGGGGATTACCAAATGTTCTTTTGGGGGATCAGTGAAGGTTTATCTTGTGTGTCAGACTATTCTTGGAATGTGTTTGAAATCACATACGAACCAATCAGTATATAAGTACTGTCTACTACTGTAAAGGAATGATACTTTCATTATCAAGAATGCTCAAACAAGACAGTCACATGTGAGGTTGTCACAATACTAGACTTACAATACTAGTATAAAAAGATATACTCTGTAGCTCTTTTGATACAATGGCAAAATGTCATATATCATTTCTGGATTGCAACATATAATTCTAGCTTGCTACATGAATACCAGTGGCAGGTACCGTGCTGGCTGTTCCCAAAATGCTAACATTTGCATGCAAACAATTGTCACATTGACAGCACTATATGCAATATTAGATGCTCAGAGGAATAAAGTCCACATAGGGGTGAACGAATGAGTCGAAAAACACTTAGAACAAATGCTTGACTTGACCTAAGAGATGGCTGTTGATGTCCTGTGTGAAAACAAAGGTCAGCAACAAGAAGGAAAAAAAATTGGCTACCTATTTTAATGCAGTAACACAGTAATTAGTTTGCATTTAGTATTCCCATTTGTTTTAAACTGCATTTAGTGCGTAGGGATGAATAGTACATAAAAAAGTGACGCCCAGTGGTCTTGACCAAGCATCTGTATGTGCAGGGCCAGAATAAGAACAGGGTGGACAGACAGATCAACACTGCCATTTGTTCAGTCATGTTGCTGGCATGGCTTCCAACCTGCTTGGGGTGAAAGACATGCATGGCCATGGTATTTTATGGATGAACTGGCTTTATAATACAGTATGCAAGCTCTGAAATGTACCCAGCATCTGCATCAAGCTCTGATTCACACTTTGATATTCATGTGGAATAATATTAGAAGATGCTACTTTGGGAACATCCTGTCATTTCAACGCTGTGTCACTTAGGAAGGGTAATGGCGCATTATGAATGTCTCATATGGTTGTTTTTACCTCTTTCTCTTCTTTCTCTTGATGTGCCTCTTCATATTAGCTTCAGCTAGAGTTTGTTTACTCACACACAGGAGTTTCTCTTCTTCCTCTTCTTAGCCATCTCTCTCTTTTCTTTTCTCCCTCTCCCTCCGTCTCAGTCAATTTGCAGTATTTGTCCATTTCCACCTTGGTGATGTAACTGATTAAGGTCTTCAAAGTACCCAGCACGTGGGAACTCCCTCCTCTCTTGTTGGCGATCATGTAAATGAGCATTCATATGCATCAACTAACCCACTCCACAGTGACTCTCGTCTCGCCCTCCAGAGAGTTGACATCAGAGGAGGGTATCATTGGTTTTACATAGCGGCTGCATGGCACTGAGCGCACCGCTCAACATTATTCATGAGGGCAAAATGGGAGCTGGTGATTTGGGAGAATGAGGGGACCCTGTTCTCCGATCTGTGCATCTCGGATGAGCGCAGCACTTCTCTTTACCGATTATTGTGTAAGCCCCTAGGGCAGGGGAGGAGGGGGTGGAGGTTGTGGGGGTGCAGGGGGGCTTGGATGCTTACTCACTGTCATCATGAGGCCGTCCTGTCCTCCACCCCATCTCCATCCCTCCCCCTTTCGCAATCCCCCAGCCCCCATTCTCCCCTCCCTAGGCGGTCTCTGCAGAGCTCTGCCTTAATTACCTGCATCGCCTGCCATGAGCTGTCAGTGTGGCTCAGTGCTTGTTTGCCCCAGTGGAGTCGCCCTAATGTCTTGATGCCCTGGTGCCCACTGTAGCACCACAGAGATCCCTGACCTGGTGAAGGCCACACTGTGGCTGAGAGCCAATTGGACTCTAATGTTTAAATACATTAGCGGCGTTAGACAGAGCAGACATGTTGTGGCTAATAGCTAATTCAGTGTGATGAAATCATTGGACAAAGGGTGAATATCAGGATGTTATGGCAAAAAACAAAACTGACAGCCAGTACATTATGAAATAATGTGAAGCATCAATGAGTCTTTTTGTCATTTCAATAAGAAAACAAGGCTCCCGAGCACATTCATCAAAGGTTGATTAATGGTGTTTGGTTGAGGTAAACACAGGCCAAGCAAAAAGCCCCTGACACATCAGTGGGCTAATGCACAGGCTAATGCATAGGCCTATTTATGTTGTGTGTTAGTGGGACCTGTATTGATCAGACATTTACTTAAATAAATTGCCTGGGTGATTTGGAAGCAACACTGATGGGCATTGTCAGAGTGGAGGTCCACTGGTCTGACTGAACACACCGAACAGGGAAAATAAAAGGCTCAATGATTATTCTTTTGGTATTGGAATACAAGTATCTTTGCAACTGGTTCCTGCTCTCCCAACATCCTCTGTAGCAGCACCATTACTGCCTGCATTGACTCCTCACTGTCTGACCTGTCAAGCCAAGCCCATGTCAGCCTCTGTGTTTGTGGGCTCCTAGACATTAACGCTCATCCCCCCACATCCCTCTGACACGCCCGCGTGCACTCTCCTTGACCGAAGCATGTCTGGTGCCCTTGAGCTCCACACACAGCACAGAAGCTCCACAATGGGAGGACTGCATTAGGAGTCACCTGCAATCCACGATTAGAGGCTTCAGCAGGCCCTGCCACCAATAGGTGCTGACATTTGGGACTGTGCCAAGCATTATTTCACACAGCGAGAAGAGGGGGCCCACTTCACTAACACAACAGGACCCCCTCCCCCCTCCCCTTTTCTGCCCCTCCTCTGAGCTTAGACCAAAACACAGGAAAAAAGAGAGTGCATCTATTATACATGAATGAGATTCATAATTGAACGATATCACTTTTTCCTCTTTGTGGTTTTAGTTCATGGAAAACTGATGTCGATTAAGACGGGCTCTGGCACAGGCAGGCGAATGGTGACTGTTAGTGAGAGCGTGTGTGTATGTGTGTGTGGGCATGATAGGCATGAGAGTGTGTTGGTGTTCAGCATAATATTGCAATGGTAAGTGTGTGATGCCAAAGCCATTTAAAGAAAAACTGAGATAGAATGCTTTTTATGATTTGTACAGTTTGTACAGAAAAACAAGCATTCTATGTTATTCTTCATAGCATTCACCTCGAAATTTCACTTTGTACAATACAAGCTTTAAATGTAAAGATAAGAATGCAACAACATGTTATATCTAAAGTCTCATGACACAAGAAGGAACTTTAAATTAAAGGAAGGAAAGAAAGAAACAGCCCAATCATAGTTTTAAGTCTGCTCAATAAGCAGTCACAACATCTTTAGAAGATAATTCATTTTAAAGTAAGATTGAGAAAAAACGGCATTATCAACAGAGACAGAAATCCTTTGAGATGTGGACCAAAGCATTGCAGACTGCAGCCTTAATCTGCCAACCAGGCTGACGGCTGACCGACTATCGATAGGGTCCACATAAATCTTTCATCTCCCGTTTCAAGATTCAGCCTGCTCTTGTTTTGATCTTACTCCCATGTATCCCAGTATTATCAATAGATCCTCAAAAGTGCACCTCTTCAGTCTGCAAAAGAACAATGCGTTACATATCTCTGGGATGCGCATTTGTATGTGTTACATCTTACTATTTTATGACAGCCGTTAATTAGATTATTATTTAACGGTGCTGTACACAAACACAGTTTATGACAGCCAACAGCCACCCACATACTGTCTCCTTTGCTTGCAAGCAAGCATTATGATAAATTGGAGTGGTTTGTCTTGGGATATTAATTTGGAACTGAATATTCATATAATACCACCTCCAAAATACAAATTCTGTTTATGTAATTTCTGCATTATTAGGTAATTCTGAGTGAAGAGTCAAAGGAAATGGTGTTTCCCATTATACTGATTTGAATGCATTTATTGAACAAGCATTCCAAGTAGGGTTACATGAAATCTAATCCCATTACCCATCAGTTCCCTTCACTCTTTAACCAAGTTATATTGAATATGTTTGATATTACATTGCATTACTTTTCACTTGCAGGGACTCATGAAGGTCCAGCAGATGATAAATACTGTTCAGCAGAGTCAGTCAGCAGGCAGCTGAGTGCAGCGTGGCTTCCTCTCTGCCTCTCTCTTCGCATGCATTGTTGTTTTGCACCTGCATCCTCATGTAAAGGTGGAGCAATTCTGAATGTGTGAGACAGGGTCAGAGGAGCGTGAAGGAGAGATGAAGGTTAAAAAGGAATACAGACAGACAAAGCAGAGCTTGGAAAAAGAGAAAGAGAATGAGAAAATAAATAAGGGGAAAAGAAAGTATTAATTTGAAAGGAGGTTGTGGCATACAGCAGAAATGGACCATGCCTTTGACCTCTGTCATGACATCTCTGCTATCCTTCTTCTTTTTCTTTACATTCTCTTCCAGGCTGTTAATAGCAGCCTGCATGTCACTGTCGGAGTGCTTCCCAGCTTTTGCGCCTCCCCACTCAAACCCCGCCCTCACTGTTTTCCTTGGCACTGCGCTGAAAAATAAATGCACTCCCACTGTATGTATCTGAACTGCGGGGATCTGGCAGGGCTTTGCGTCCATCAGGCTTTCTAATCTTAAGGAATCAGCCACCCAGAAATGGGTGGTGATGGAGGTGGTGGGGGTCTCAATTTTTTATGAGTTGGTGCAAAGCGGATTGAGACAAAAGCAGTTATGAGGCAGCCTCCCTTCTTCACTCAGTCACCTTTCAAACATACTCAGACCAGAGGCTGCATGATGGCTGTTTGTTCTGGTTTTGTGTCAGCTACTGCAGCAGCCATCACACTGCATAGTTCCTCCATTAGCAATTATACAGCTTGTATTCAGGATCAGTAAAGACGGATACATTTAGGTAGACGTAGTAGCTTTGTTTTTCCTAACTTTAAAAGACAAAATACTAGAAGAGGGCAAGGCCTCTGCAGATACTGACATTGCCACACACCACTCGTGCATCGTAGGTGATGAAGACAGAGGGATTGTTTTTGTATCAGTCTATAGAATGTTTTTTAGGAAAATCTGCATAGTATACTTTTAAGCTAAAATAAACTTTTTTTGCAGAACAAAACTGATGATGACTTTATCTTTTCAGTTGTAAAACAACTAAAAATACTATCATCATATTGCATATATTTGGATTATATTTTATGAACCAAGAAGAGCCTTTAGATTATACAGTTTGTGACAGTGGAGGCTGAAATAAATCTCCAAATAACACATAGCATGATACAGTGTGTTGGTAATTACATGGAGTCAAACAGTCTCATAATAACAGCCACTTGTGTGTCAGTTAGGACTCTGGTATTTGGGGGATCATCATTACAAATGAATGCAGATGATGAGAGCCAATATGTGTGTACTGGAGCCAAATGAACTAAATTGTGTTGAAAGAGTCGTTCCTGCTCAGTCAGTCACAGTAGCTCACAGCAATTCATAACAGATGCTGAGATTTTATGATCATCTTGATGGCAGATTTTCCTACTTGAGGAAATCACTGACAAGCTGTTACTGTGTGCATGGCTGTAAATTAACCCTTGATAAGTTCGTCATCTGTCATTATGGGTGGAGGGGTTATTAAGAATGTTTTTGGCCTTTTAACTGCTGCTTTTTTGTATATATATACTGCATTTATGCAGCTACATTAAACATGTCTGTGATTAAAGTAATAAGTAATAGAACTTTTCTCTTAAGTACAATTTGGGGACATTTTTTAACACTTTACAACATTTTATTATTATTATTATTATTATTATTATTATTATAATATTAAAGCTTACTTTTTCCAACATATTTTAAAGGGACCTCCATAACTGATGATTGAATGGTAGCCCTGTTAGTAATCATGCAAAGAACCTGCTTTTCAGGTCTTTACTGTGGTGATGTAAAATGACACCCGATTGTTTGACTCTTCAGCTTAACGATCAGTGTTTTGAAGTAATTAATGTTCAGGTTTAAGCATGGCCGAACTGGTAATCAATAAAAAGATCCTCCAGAACTGATGTGTGCCTTGGCGCCTCTGCCTTTTCTTACCTCCTCTTGGATAAGAAACTACAGTCTGAGAGCTGTCGACAACTACATCTGTTTGCCTTTCAACACCTCCAGGCCTGGCCCTCAGAGTACTGCATGTGTGAAGTGAGTGCAGCTAGAAATGTGCGGAAACATGTGTACTCCGTGGTGTTTGTTTGTCGTAACAGGTTGAACGACCAGTGGGTGGAAGTGGCCGGTGATTTGAGCGCGCTCATTAGGAATTTATGAAGCGCTAAAATGTTTGGTCTCCGGGGAAGGGGGATTGGCAGCTGTCGCGCAGGCAGGCTGGCGACAGGAGGGGAGAGCCCACATTAAAGAGAGCAGACTGTACAGATACACTGGAGATGCCTGAAATATTTACAGTGGCTGTTCACAGAAAGCCACTGTTACGCTTCAAAGGTTGCATAATGTACTTGTTTGTTTAGTGTGGAATTATCATTTTAAAATTAAAATGTGTTTTTATTGGTTTTCCCCAACAGATGTAACTGTTTAAAAAAGAACAAACATACTGTACATCTGCTTACAACCCTTACTTGTTGCTTCATGACACATACAGTAGGCTCAAAGTAAAGCTGTAGTGCTCTTCCACTAATAATTAAAGACAGAGTTTAATCAGATCTAATCTTTTAAAGCACAAGTCTTTACTCACCAAATTAGAAGTTCATAAATGAATATGTATCTTTAAATACGTTTTTTAATGGGAACATCACAAAATGTCACATTATTTTACCCCAAGGAGAAAAACAAGCACTAGCTACCATGATAAAGTGTCTACGTTTTTATATCATACTAGAGTAGGACCCCACAATGCCACTGGTGCGAAAAAAGTTGTGAGCCTCCAAGGACCTGTGGTTCTTGAGGTTGCATGGTGTGTAAATCCCGGCGTGATAAAGCACACTGTCAAACCATAGGGTAATTGCATTATAATTTTAGAGCTGCTACTGCCTCCTAACTGTACATGGAGTTCATTAAAACATGCTGGTGTAAATGGATTTAAAGCAGCGATATTGTGATAAGTTTTATTTATCATATCTCTAGTAAATATAATAGTGTGTCTTACAAAACCAGATAAAATAAGATATCTACGGTCAAGCTAGCTGTCGCTTACGCCTCCATGGTTGGACAATTTGTCCAGTCTTTCATGGGATATGGATAACTATGACTTGACACAACTGTATTTATAAGTGTGATTGCCCTGAAAGGTGATTTGAAAAAACACATGCAAATACACAAAATGCAACCAGATGAATAATGAACAATGAAATGAATAACTAGCATCTAAAAAAAGTGCTTGAAATTTACAAAACGGTAACAAATTGAGAGACACGTCCACAAACTTAACAACCTGCAACAAATACATAAAACACAAATAAACACAGAAACACTGAAGTTGACTTCCTGTCAATGGTGCTGGAAAAAAGGTTCACTATGTTTATAGTGAATATAGAGTACAGGCTAACATAGCTTGTGTTTTCACTATTTTCACTGTTTTCACTATTTGCTGCTCATTTCGACAAATAGGGAAAGTTGTTTTCTTCATGTTATTTTTATAGTTGCAGTATGTTAGGCTCTCAGGACCACCATACATTAGGGCAGGTGGTTTGTAAAAGGGGAAATGTGAAAAAAGTGGATACAGGCTGAAATGCAGTTGTTTTAGCCTTAATTATACCCAATTCCACCACAGTTTTCAGTGTAAGGGCAAGCAGACTGGACATATGTTGATGTTACGATTTTGCACAGAAAATATATTAAAGACCCTTTTGTAATGCAACAATGTTTTTACATACAATACTGCATACAAATTATTTTAAAAAAAGAAAACAATTATTTAGTTAGTTACCTATCCATCAGAAAAGAGAAATCCGTGGGAAGACTTGTTTGCGAAGTGAGGAGGAATCCAGTTTGAAGGTTCTTTCTATCTATATGAAGACAGGATTTGCAGAAGGCAGATACTGATATTAATTATAACAATGGTACGGTAATACTGTTCCAAACTGCTGATTTTCAGAAATATGCTACTGCAGTTATCCACATTATGAATGTTTATTTTCTCCACAACTCAAACAGGAGAAAACATATTAAAAAGTCCTCCAACCCTCCTTGGGATCCAGCCAGTATACATATCCTGGCGTCGTGCCAACAGTGTGGGTTGTCCATTACAGTACAGAGTTGCATTGTCAGTTTTTATCCAGCACAGTAACTTACTACAGGGGGAGTGCATCACATTACATTGACTTGCTTCATTAGTTAAGATGACTGGGAAACATCCTCTGCTGCACACTGTGGAGATGAACATGACAAATTGACTGCATACCAGCTTTAAGGGGCATTTTTTTGCCAATATCCAAATTGTAATTATGAAAACTGATTCCCAGTGAGTGTTTGACATTACAGCAACATTATTGTTCCAATGATAGATTACCTATTTACATCCCAAGATGAAACCTTTTAGAAGCAAAGGAAGCTATGGCAGCCTTTAATTCTGATGAAAGCATAGATGCAAATGAGTTTGTCAAGAGCAAATGTTTGACTGTGTGACGGCGGCATACACAAAAACAGTGAAAAAAGGTACAAATAAAACCTTTTGTAAATATAGTTTCTTATACAGTATGACATAGTTACTTATATTATACGTGTTATTTGTGTTCAGGATGATTACTTGAATAATAATGAGCTTTTCCTCCATGCATTTACCATGAAATGTCTCTATTCTTGGGAAATGACCGTTGAAATTAACTAGATTTCCCAGAACTCTGTTGTCGTGCTTTGTTTGACAGACAATTCAAAACCTCAAAATATTCAATTTACAATCAAAAAATCAAGTAGTGACCAGAGAATGTACCAAAATAAGCTGTGGATTGATTAAAGATACATTTTTACAGACTTTCAACCAACCTTGTGTCATTGCAGTGTGGGTAGTATATGTGGATGAATGTTGCTTTGCTTCCATCCGTGTTGCCTGCACGCGGAGCCACAAGCTAATTTCCTGGCAAAAGATTGATTTGCTTTGCTTTACTGATACATTTTGTGTCATCAGACACACTGGACACAAAACCAGTTGAAAATGACAAAATTTCCTTGTAATGGTTTCAGTGTGTGGTTTTCACAGATATGCATGTTTTAGGGGAAGGGTGTGGCTACAGACATGCATGTTGTAAAAGCAGGTCTGGCTCCCTGCTGGCTCTGTTATATCACATCTACTGCTGCTCTCCCAGAGCTTTGCTGCAATGTCTCTTCATAGACAACAAGACACACACACTCCCTCAACCTCCCTCCACTGCAGTGAGCACAAACACAATGGTCAACCAGGGAAAAACACACTCGGCCTAAATTCAAAATAAAACCGAGTTGCAGGATAGCACAGTTCTGTCAGATATGATAGTTATTCTGTTATGTGGAAGGGTTTAACAACAGCGGGTACAGTTTATCAGTTTAATTATTCAAAGACCCTCTGCAGTACAGTGTTCAACTTTTAACTGTTCAAGTTAAAAAAAAAAAAATCTAACAATTCTGTTTTTACTCTTATTTCTCTCCCTGCAGTTTTCTGTGAAGATCTACGTTCCAGCTTATATTTTGTCAATGCATCTGTGCAAGAGGTAGTGTTTGCCAGCACCACAGGGACATCGGTGCCCTGTCCCGCCGCAGGCGTGCCCCCTGTCTCACTGCGCTGGTACCTGGCCACCAGCGAGGAGATCTATGATGTGCCAGGGATCCGCCATGTGCACCCCAATGGCACCCTTCAGATCTTCCACATCCCCCCTTCCAGCTTCAGCAAACTTATCCACGACAACACCTACTATTGCACAGCGGAGAACCCCTCAGGGAGAATCAGGAGCCAAGATGTCCACATTAAGGCTGGTCAGTTTCTCTGCTCATGAATTCACGTCACTTGTGCTTTGTTGCAAACAATCATTGTCCATTATAAGGAGTAGCTTGTCTTGGGTCAGTATTAGCATTTTCCAATCTTATAAACAACACCTCTCTGTCCCCTCCTCCCAGTCCTACGAGAGCCCTACACTGTCCGGGTGGAGGACCAGAAAGCCATGAGAGGCAATGTGGCGGTCTTCAAGTGCATTATCCCTGCCTCAGTGGAGGCCTACATCACTGTTGTGTCCTGGGAGAAAGACACAATGTCAATCAACGCTGAAAGTAAGTCATAGCATCTTTCTTTGCTACAGTAGCGTTAATGCATAATTTGTGAAAGTTTGGAACTTGGCCTCAGCATTTAGCTACTCATGAGGATCTTGTTTGCCTCTTCGCTGAGTTGTGATCACCGTGACAGCAGAGGTGTGTGTGGTCCGAGCTTACTGTACTAATCTTTTGACATGAACCTACACAAAGGCCCCGCTTGCACCAGCCAGCTAGGCCCGCTCTGTGTGCGTCTGTGTATCCACGTCTGTCTGACCCAATGACAGTGAGGTCCCGCTCCTTTTCCTCTGCCTGGTCTTCCACGAGAGCGCAGGCTGCCAGCCATGTCACTTAGTCTCAGTGTATTGACCCATTTCTCTGGTTGATAGGAAGCACTGCAGCACTCCGATCATTCAAATCACTTAAATGGAACGCTCGCCTGCGTGATTGTTTCCCAGCCCTGGGGGGCAAATTCACTTTATGTGGGGCATTTAGCAAACTCAATAGACAAGAGCTAATGTCATTTTGCTTTTGGATGGAGGGCAAATGCTGTCTAGCGACTGCTTTTTTTGTTGACGTTTCACATTTGTCCGCTGAGGCAAAATCGGCCATGTTGAAATCTATAGCCATCTCTTAATTGTCCATAAATGGATTTGCCGCAAGCGTGTTTTCAGATATGGGTATATACAAGGAGGGAATATGAACTGTAGATTTGCTGATTTTCAATACATATTTGTTTGTTTGGACTTTTTGAACTTACCACTGAATAGTTTAATAGCTTTACAGTATGACAGTAAGGTTTAACTGAATATTTTGGAATGATCTTTCAGAGGAAAAAAGTTTCTCCACTGTCAAAACAAAGTGTATCTTGAGCCGTAAAAATCATCACATCTGTAGCCATCAGCCATGTAAACGCTGTCAGAAAAATCATCCAGCCACCAATCCACTGCTCTTCTCCGTGCTAAATAATGGATGACGGAAGCCTATGAATCCATGAGCAAATGGTCTTTATTCACGTCTCAGTGCACGCATCCTACTGACGCACCGTCCATTCCCCTTATCCTCTACTACACACGTTTTAAGTGCACTATGTGTGTGTGTGTCCATATCTGAGTCTATATGCACACTAACTGACAGCTCAGTCCAAGATGGCTAAACCCCTCATCTCGATGACCAAGCTCTGACATTTTAATTTTTAATGAATAAAAATAATATCAACACTTTGGCTTCAAACAAAAAACTTTGTGAAATATAGCTTTTCTGTCTGCCATGAATTATTAAGTTGGCTTTTCAGTTGGAAGGTGTAGCATGATGTGCAGCGGCCGTCAGACGGGCCCTCTGTGAGTCTCACTGGACGTAGACCTTTTTGAGTTGTTGCAGGGTAGACTAACAAAGCACCACTTAAAGAGCCCTGGTGTCCATTAGAAAAGAATGGAAAATTATAATGAAAAATGCATTCAGTCAGGACATCCAATAAAAGTAACAGTGCAGTATAGCTGTCTGATATAGTGGTTTTATAATGGTCGGGGATGTTAACAGAACCCTTATAGAAAATATCACGTTCATGCTCCGATATTGACTCCACAACTTGTTTTATCATTGCATTTTTTCCCTTACATTTGTTTCAGAAACTTTTTGTGAAACAAGTTGATTTGTTTTTCGAACAAGTTTAATTAGTTCACTGAACTAGACACATTTTTGTCATTTCATACAGTACTAAACTAAACTCACTTGTTTCACTGGACGTAGACCAGAAATAAAGATAGATAATGTTTTGTATTCTAGTCCTTGCAGCAACTTCACAAAATGTCTTGAAGTAAGGATTAGGCTAAACTCTTGGCCATGACTGTGCAGCTAAACCGATTCTTGGACTTCTGAATCACTTTGTCCAATTAAATTATTTTTAAATAGTTTTTTGAATACAAGTTAATGCATAGAATTGGAAAATGTCCGTGGTTAAACAGTGATCAGTTTTTCTTAACTGTGACTAACTATGAAAGCAGTTGTGTGTTTTTAACAATATAAAATGCTTGCAAACAGTCATTTATCTTTGTGAGTATCAAGGCAAATTGGGGATATGCATCAATTCAAAAGCTGCAAACTGTCCTGACTAAGAGGATTTCAGTTATTGTTTAGAGAGAGGAGCCAATCAGGACTAAGTCTGATTGTGATGGGTTTACTGGTTTACTACCATTTGTGGACACAAAGAGGAAAATCTTTCATTGTATGATAAGTCTCAGCGTTAGCAGTGATGAGAATGGCCTTGAATGTTGACCCCAACTTGTTGTTGATTGTTCCACCAATGAAAATAGTATCTACATTGGTATGATTTAAATGTGTTGTCATTATAAGTTTAACTTCAAAATCTTACTATTTCTGCTCTTGTTGATGTCAACAAGGTGCACAACACTCCAAATGAATAACTCCAAGCCAGCTTATATTTAATGGTCCATGCAGCACCTTTCCACCAAGATTCATGAAAGTCAGGCCAGCAGTTTTTCTGTTATTCTGCTGAGAGACAAACAAGTCAAGCAGAAAACATGACCTTCTTTGCAGAGATAAATAAACTAAACTGAATCTAACTGCTGCCTCCTGTTTGAACAGCAGAGTTCAAAAACCATAGTATCAGAAGTCAGGGCCCAGAGAAAGAGAATTAAAGGGGTCAGTGGGAAACAGGCTATCTTTAGCTTCCATCAGTCAGTATCTTGTTTTGATTTACTTTGTCATCGCTGATGACAAATTCAACGGTAACTAAAAAATTCAGATTGATTTACCAGTTTTATGTGCTACTGTGGCAGGGACAAACAATAAGTGAACATGAATGTATGGAAACATTTACTGTACATTTGAAAGGTGCTTGCTCTAGAAACAGTAGTATAATGGAAATAAAAGGGCAAGATGTGTTTTATGTTAAGATGGTGCAGAGAAACTGAACAGAATCGTCCAGAGCTGTTTTTAAATGGCCGGTGTTGGTAATATTATATTATATAAAATATAATAATATATATATGTCTGTTAACAAAAAAGACAGAAAGCCCCACTGATTGCTGTGATTTGATGAACATTTATCCAATCACCTCAGACAAACAGTCTACTTTCATTACGGACGGTGCCTGGTGCACTTCCTGTACCGTTGCTTTTCGGGATGTGTTGTGATGGACTGTGACTGGCTGCGGCTGTGTTGCTGTGCAGGGCCATTCCCCAGGTGCAGCCCGCGCTGCAGTCACTGAGGAGGCCTTGTAGTCATTTGCCTTGGCCTGATGCTGCCTGCTCTGCATTCAGCACCAGTAGGGTGAGGGGGCCGACCCCCCAGCACTACTGCAGAGACTCACACACACATAGAAATGCACACACACTCACACAGGGGCTTCTTTTCATTCAGCACACGAGCTAAGCACAAGGGCCGGCAGCCATCACACAGATTCTCTTTGCTCTGCTCAGTCCTCCCTCATCTCTCCACTTTCTTTTTTTGCTCTAGTGGTTTCATGGCTATCTCATACACACATACATGAACCGTTACACAAGTAAATAAGCCTTTAATGTCAACACAAAACATTGCTGGAATAACAGTGATTATAGGTTAATATCTTGTATTAGCAAATGGCAAACTTGTACAGCTGGGTTTGTAGCACGTAGAGACAGTTGTTTAAGGATATTGCAAATTGCTCTAACACTTTCAGTCTGACCATTTGCTGAGCCATCTTGAGCATTTCACAGTTTCTTTCATGTTTGTTGACATTTGGGATGTGTGTTGGAGTTATTTCTGCAGCCAGTCTGGATCCCTGCAGCCATTGCCGAGAGGAACAAGAGGCAGCCACACTATGTCGGTTTAATTGGCTGTGTATAATGGGCCCTTGAAGTAAATATCAAGAGTTACAATCAAAAGGCTGCTGGACGTTATCATGAGTTTCCACTGCACCCACTGTTTCTCCTCCATTCCTTCCCCTCCATTTCAAAGCGGCTACACAGTAGTATGGAGCCATGCAAGAGTTTGGGGTCACAAAGTGGATGTTAGCAAAACTAATCTGACCTGTGTGTTCAACTCATCCTTGTCACTATGGACATATTCAGGCTTACCCACATGTATGCAGGAATTTTTTTTTAAATGCACCTTTTTGTATGCATCTTGGCCTTTTGTCAACACACAGGTTCAACTGAAAACTGACCTTTTTAAACCCTGTTCAGGGTGAATATTTTCAGACACTGCAATGCAAACAGAGAGAACTGAGTCTTTGGTTTATGAGTGTGCACTGTTGTCTCCTTTATTAGTTGTCACAAATGAGGCAACATTTCATGTAATGGCAGACACAGCCATGTTTATACTGTATCGAGTAACAGAGGCATCAGAATACACTACAGATCGATCGACCCGGCAATGTAGCCAGGCAAGCCTTCCAGTAAAAAAAATATTTTTGCCAGCATCCTCTTCTTCTTTGCGTGATTGTCCAGTATGGCTTTAGGGTTTTGGGTTATTTTGCTGCCTGATCATTTGACATGCTCTGGACAGCATTTCAGTTGTGTTTTTTTAATTTAATAGGGAGGGAGATTGGGACAGAGAGCAGTGTTTGTGCCAACAGGATTTATTTTTTATGGGAGAATGAAGGAGGAAAAAACTTTGTATTGAAAAATACCTGTGTACTTTGGAATAGGCCTCACTCAACCCTGAGATGTCTCAGTGCAGGACTGATTGGCTATACTGCAGTTAAAAAATTTTCTCAATTTACATAAATGTTTGATTAACATGTAATAACAGCACAAATGAAAAAAAAGGGCCGTTATGTATGTGCATTGAAATCCTTTGCCTTCCTTTTTCAAAGTATATTTTTAGAGGTGTAGTGACTCTCCTGCCTGACTGTAAACATTTGTCTCGATGGAATGGGAGGTAATAATTTGCCATATACTGTGTGTTTTAGCCAGAGGTAGTGTGGTATAATGAATGCCTTTTGTTGGGAGCAGCCTTGCAGCTCGCTCGCTGTCGGTTTTGCCCTTTTCTTAGCATGCTCTGTAGGAAGCACAGCCATTGGCGCAGCACAACCTTGAGCTGGGGGCTGGGGTGGGTGGGTAATGGTTTTACTGGTCCCTCTGTGGTGGAGATGTAGAGGGAGAAGGAGGGGAGGTAAGGAGGGGGAGAAAGAGAGAGGATTACTAACTCTCTCTCTCCCTCTCTCTCTCTCCCTGCCTCGCTCTGTCGACAGGCAGGGTTGGGACTCTGACGTGTGACAGGCTGGATGTAGAGTCTTTTTCCAGCATTCGCCATTCTGTCTGCCCATGATTGGCTAGAGTATTGTTATTCACACAGAAAAATGGGTCAGGTGGCCTGTGGAGAATGGAGTGTTTGTATGGACGGATGGACGGACAGCACAAACACACACATGCACACATGCATACCTACACATGCATCCCACACAGAGCAGGATTATACCGTGCAGCAGAGCAGCAGTGGCAGATAAATAACAGATAAATGAAAATAAATCCTGGTTATGTGGTAACGCGTCTCTCATGTTGAATTCACTGTGTCGTCTCACAAGCTGCGAGCTGGTTCTCTCCTCACACCCAGTGGCAGGGGCTTAGCGAGATAAATAAAGGGTTGCACTGAAGGGAAAAAAAACTGGGAAGAAAATCAATACCTGTGTGCATGAATCTAGCTGCAGCTGCCACAATGCATTATGGGAACATGACGGGTAGATACACTTGGGCTGGGCAGGTTGCAGGCAGCATGATAAGCTATAGGGTGAAAGAAAAGTAGCCATGAAAACATATATATATATATGCATATATTATATATTATATATTATATATTATATATTATATATAATTAGTGCATGGATATCAGTTGAGCTACAATTATTAGTGGACTAACTAATAAGGGAATTAACAGGGAAATAATTGCCAACTATTGTATTAATCAATCAATTTCATGAAAAATTCCTTTTCTCTGTTCAATATCAAATTTAACTGAATGTGCTTGGTTTTTGGTTTTTTTTTATAATTTCTCACACTTTATAGCCCAAACAAATAAATGATTGGTTGATCATAAAAATTATATTTAATTACAGCCCGAGATATTATAAGCATTTTTTATTTATATTTACATATTTGTAATTCATTTTATCAGGATGACCGACTGACTGTCGTAAATGTTTAATAATAATTGTTTTAATCTAACCTGGGCAGTAGTGATTTTTGGATTTGAATTTGAATTTCTTATAACCTTTATGAGGCTTGATCGAATAAAATAATTGTGTCATAAAATTCAGATTTTATCTACATGTCCTTTTAAAAAGTACATTTTAAATTGCTTTACAAAAGGACATAAACTCCAGAAAACATATAGATCAGAATTAAAAAGAATGTAATTATTGTATTATTGCTTATTTGTATTATTACTACAGTTGGTGTTCATGTGTGAATCTGAGAGGGTAGATTATGTAATGATTGTAACTGTCAACAAATAACAGTTTGCTTTTTGGAGAGCATAAATAATGATTATTATTGCATTGAATTGAATCCAAATAGCTGTAGTCTTTTCATTAATGTCGATTAAGTCATGGTCGGTATGCTATCACTGTATCATGATTGTGTCATTGCAGCAAAGCAAAGTTATAAATGCTGCATTACAACATCACGGGCAGAAAACCTTACTGAATGTATGAATTTGCAGTCATAATAACATGGTTATATAATGTTCCAAATGTGTCACAAGTGTCCAGCAGCACTGTAAAACATCAGCATTAGATTGTGCTCTGTGTGCACTACATCTCCCTCCACACAGCCTGCTCCAGTCTTAGCCCGAGACTGACAGAGATATTAATTAAATTGGCTGATGCCCTTTCTGTCTCTTTACTGCACTGGCGCTGCAATGATCACACTCCCACCTCCGTACTGTGCTGTTTGCTCACCAATAACCGCAATTTGTTCTTTATTAAACTCTTGGGGCTGGGAACAATTAGGGTGTGAGCTGGAGGTGGTGTGTGTGTGTGTGTGTGTGTGTGCACACGCATGCGTATATTTGAGCGCAGGCAGGAGGAGGAGGGTCGGGGGAGAGATACTAAACACTGCTTAATCTTTGATAAACAGTGAGGTCTCCTTTGTGCCGCTGCAGTTTGGCACATCTTCTCCAGGCTGCTCAGCGCTGTGCTGGGCTAGCTCATGGCTGCTTCCTCCGCGGCTCCCAGACCTGGATGGAAGCCAGGTCATGCGTGGCTCCCTGCCAAGATACAGATTAGCTATAAGCGCAACATGAGCTAATCGTAGAAGGAGCCACCAATTAATTGGCACTTAGACATTCTGTGGACTGTATGGATTTGGGGCTGGATGTTATCAGTGGATCAAAGTGATTGGCATGGATGTCACTGGTGGTTAGATATATTCACGTGTGATATTATGTGTGATATTAGAGAAGAAATTTGTTGTGTGGGTGTATGCATGATAAGGAGACTCCAGCTGTATGTTAAGCACAATCCTGATTGATGGATATTAAACTGCTGTGAGTGCTGGGCCGTTGTCGTGTTTATATGGAGGGATATCGCTCCACAGAGATTACTTCCTGTCCGAGTGGGAGCAAGCAACAGGACATGGATGATGCATTCAGGCCTGAATATCTTTGGAATGCAAGGTGACATAATGCAAGTTGTGTTTTCGGTGCAGAGGCGATGATCTTACCCACTTCACAGCAAATTATGGCACACATGGCACAGGGATGATAGGTAGTAATTTAAACAACCTGCTGTCTTTATGGGACAGCATTTAACCAGTCGTCTTTTCTATGTGAGATCACCAGAGAATGCCAGATATTAAAAAAATAAATAAATAGAGATTAGACTCAGAAGCTGAGGATGTGGCGGTCAGCGAGATGAGCGTCAGTCACAGCGTTGTAGAAACGCCTGTGTTGCTGCCTGCTGAGCGCTACGTGATTGCTCTCTGTCAGCGATAAAAAAAGAAAGGTGATTCCCCCCACACCTCTCCTTCTCATTGGCGTTCAACCCTGCTGCACTTTGACGTCAGAGAAAATTTAGGAAAAAAAACCTAAATGATTTGCAGTGAAGACCTTTGACTGGCGACGAAAGCTGCTTGAAATCTCAGCATCCTTGTAGGAACCTGCAGAGAGGCTGATGTGCATATAAACGTGGATGTGTGTGTGTGGTAGAGAGACAGAGAGGGAGAGAAGAGTGTACTGATGTGTGTGTTGGTGTGTAGGAGGAGGAAAAGGGGGGTTTGGCTGTGAATGGTTGCTCTTATCGGGTGCATGCAGCTGCTGCAGTGTCTTTGAGAGACAGAGGGGCTGTCCATGCATGCCACTCACTCTGCCTATTCACAGCCTCCCTCTCTCTCCCTTTCTATCCCTGTCTGTGCTGCATTTTACGGCGAGGAAGTGAGCAAAAGAAAGAGGGGAAAAAACATCATGACTTGAGCTTTAATGCAGACTCATGACATGCAAGCCCTCAGTTTCACATCCTTACGATAGTTCTTATAACAAGGGACAAGCAAGAAATTAAATGTCATTGGACATCATCGCACCGCGCCGGCTGACGTGTGATTGTTTGTGCGAGGACATGCCGGTGACTCCCTTTGTTGACACGGACATTTTAACATTTCAATATATCATGGCTGTTTACGTGCAAAAGCTCAGCAGGATATTTTTTTCAGTTTGAGTTAAATCAGATTGTTTTCTCTCCACAAACACTCCTCACATTGTTGCAAATAGGAGGGAAAAACATTACATAAGAATTTCAATATAAACAACAAAATTTGCACAGAAAGAAAAGGAGGTAACAACCTTAGCTGTCCCACAAGTCACTCAGAAGATAATAGCAATGAAGATTCCTCCCCCTGCCCTGCGATGCTAATCAAAACTACAAATAATGAAGTGAATTAATTCGGTGGTGCGAGAATAAAGGTGACCTGTGGAAAGGTATTTCCATGATGAGTCGCCATGGGAAATCACCTTGATAGATGGGTGTCTCAGGCAGCTAGGGAAGTGATATCCCCGAGCAGTACATGTTGCATGCGTTGCCCATCTTTGCCCAGGTGCCCTGTCATGTATCGCTCCACTCCTGCAGCAGTATTTTTCAAGCTGTGATGTGTAACCTTGAAAAAAGAGAGGAGGAGCAGATGGTGAGAAGGGATAATTAAGAATCAGTTTGAACCAGAAGATCTGGGAAGCCGAGAGACAAGACAGACCTTTCATGTGTTTATTAAAGGGGATTTGAAGGAAGGTTTTTTATTTTTTTAAATGTATTTTTTATCATCTAACATTTTTCCATCATTATGGTATTTTTTTTATAAACTAAACTGATCGAACTTGAACAAAAAGTGGATGTTTTCTGTTCATTACATTCTTTTAGTTAACATTAATTAAAAGATAAATTATAATTTGATAAGCAGTACAGATTTCTAAAATTAACTGTAGAAAAATATATGTAAATATATTTGACACTATATAAATGTTTAATTAAAAATATATATATGAAAAGCAATTTGTTACATATTAAAGGCCAAAAACTAAATTGCAAAGCTGCATGTTTTCAGTTTTTCTAAAATGTTGGATTCATCTGATTTATTAAGCTAAATATAAATCTATATTTTAGTAATGTATTAAATTAAATTAAATTTCTCTCTACATAATTAAAACCAGACACAGCTACATTAAGCATTATTATGTGGCTACTTACTGTTAAAACAACCAAGGCTTTCCTGTTATTTAAATGCAGGTTTTTAAATAATTGTGCAATATTTCGTTCAATATATATTTATATGTTTAAACTGAATGGCTGAATGCAAAATCGTGGCGTTGAAAACATTAAAAGAAAATGTTTTATTTATCTATTGAGCTTACAAACCAAGTCTTTACATTATTTTGTCTAAGGTGAGGAAACTTAATTTTTTGGAAATGCTTGAATAATCCTTTAGTTCCACTCGGAAACTATGGAGAGAGATACAATACGGAGGGAGTCTGTGTAAAAATAATTCAGAGGACAAAGAAATTAAACTGATAAGTGAACGCATGAAGGGTCCTTTGCATAATCCGAGTTAATCCATAATGCAGAATACAGAGTGAAGTGTCTAAAAATATCAGACTGAGGAAACATGTTTAAATAGCATGTTCGGTGCTCCTGCTCTTTCTGCAGCCGTTAAAAAAACACATTATTATTACAGGTTTATTTTTTACATAGCATTGTCCTACACTTACTGAGAGTAAGAGTACAGATTTTAAAACAACTATAACCACAAAAATGTTTTATTAATGTATAAAAACTATTGAATATAATGTGTTTTTGTGTTAGACGAGCAGTGATGAACCCCAAATAGATTTTTCTCTTGCATACAGTAAATAGTCATGTTGTTGCTGAGGGCCTGAGTTGACGCTGTCAGCTCCGCCTGATTGGCTGGAGCTTGCTATGACTCGTCGTGCGCTTGGCCAATACGGTTTGCTCGGGTTCCTCTCCTCTTTTTTTCTCCCCACCCTAAATAAATTGCCTGGAGAAATTGAACAAAAAATTAGAGAAAGGGAGAGAGCCTTTCATCTAATTGAGAAGCTCATATTAGCTGTGGTGGGAAGATAAGCTCTTCTCTCTCAGCAGCTATTAAGCTCACTGTATGTTAGCCAGTTTCTTCTTCTCTTTTTCACTTTAGCTTGATTCTTCCGAGCTGTCACCTCAGTGCTCTCAGTGCTAGTGAGGTGCAGGTTTAAACTTCTATGTGGAGTTAACAGCTGTGTGTGTTTATCTGTGTGTGTCCCAGGTGTGTCTGACGAGCTGCTGTTCCTGCACACATGCACACAGCTCCAAAATGGAGACTAGATCATGTGACCTTGTACATCCATTTAGACGCACAGGGAAAGAAACACACACACATTTTCCTCACTTCATCAGCTTTGTTTACTCATTTTTGCACCATCCTACACTTGTAAGCACAAATGTCTTGTAAGTGTTCAAATACATTGTGAGGTGGAATTACCTCTGACACATCCTTATATTCATCAGGACTGCAAACTGCTAATCAGTTTTTCATTAATGATTTTTTCTTATGTAAAAATGTCAGAAAACAGGGAATAATGTCCATCTATGGTGATGTCTTTAAACGATCCTCAGTTTAATATGATATGAAACAGAAAAAACAAGAAATCCCCATATATGAAAAGTTGAATTTTCTCCATTTTTTGCATGAACAGTAGATTAATCTAAATAACTGAAGATACATTTCCTGCCAATTACTGTCGATAGCAGTTAATCGTTGCAGCTTTTTTAAATTCTATTTTTAATGGGACTTATAAAATGTAACTATTTATTTTAAAATGTGCAGTATGTGTGTTGTCGTGTGTATGCGTGAGCGGCCAACATTCAGTAAGTGTGTCATGTGTCAATTAATGCGTCCCAACATATGTTCTAATTGACATTGTGAATAAACCTCTGCTTGGATTTATCTTGCCGTCTGATTCTTGGGGTGTAGACGTTCTTCCTGATTACATTGTGTCTTCTAGTGCCTTGATCCCTTTAGCCCCCAAACCAGGATTACATTTCCACAGTGTAATCCTGGTTGGGCGGCCTGGGGGTCACACTGCAACCCCCAAACGTGGTGACGGTGATACTGTAGGACTATTGAAGGGGGGAAGAAAAGCAATCAAGTGGTGGTTTACTGGCAATTTGTTAATCTTCTCTCAATAAGAGTGAGGAAGGAGGGAGACCAGTTAAAGGTTTGCTCTGCTGAGGCTGCTGCTGCTGCTGCTGCCGCTGCTGCTGCTCTGGCTCACTGCCTCTTTCAGTCCAAGGCAGCCATTTTGTGTCCGTCAGTCTGTGTTGCTAGAACAGTGCTGGTTCTCAGTTCACACTGAAAAGACAAGCTGATGAAAACAAAGCCCAATTCTTTTTTTGATTCCTAAACAAGCTATCCGTTTAGCTTGGAAAGAGAACATTAGAACACCATGTTATTAATGTGGTGGAGGTCCTTTAGATACTGTTCAGTAAAGGGACAAAGTGGAGCTGAATGTTGTATCAGTCTAGTTCCATAGGCTGTTTGTTTAAGCAAAGCATAGCACACACTGAAAGCTGAGATCTATCCTGCTATGCTAAACTGCCTTAACAAGCAAGTAATAAGAAAATAAACAAGAGGAAAATTAGCATTAACTGTATCCTATAAGGTTTAGCTTCAAAGTATTTCATGTTAAAGTATAAAGTCTGTATCTTCAGTCAGTAGAAAGTCCCCTCCCCTCCATACACACACCTTTCCTCTTCAGAGGCAGGTGCACTGCTCATCGGCTAAAACCATTCCCCTGAAGCTCAAATAGTTCCTTATCTGTGTGAAAATAGTGGTGCTGTAGTGTGCACATGTAGGGCCTGAGCAAACACACCATCTATGTAAGTGATCCTCCGGCCCATTCAGAGAGGCCCCATAATGGCCGGCTTCTTCCAGCCTTGTTTGCTCTGTGTTTTGTGGCTTTGGCGTCTGGCAGATGGGCCATCAGGGATTATACCTCCTAATGAAGAGGGGTGGAAGAGGGTAGAGGATGGAGGGGTGGGCGGGGGGGAAGCTTTATTACAAGTTATGATGTGACCAAGTGGAGGACAAAAGTACAGGTCCTTCACTGAACTCATGGGACTGGATGTGTTTTAAATTGACAGTTCATGAATTGTGGTTAACATCTTAACAGAGTTTATTTGTGATTTACAGGCTGTTTACTGTAAAGTTTATAGCTTCTGTGATGCAGATTGCTTTGTTGTGAAACTCTTTGGTGCAGAGAAATGATTCCTAGTTCCCAATTTTTTTGTTTTACTCCACTGTTTTGTGCTTTACAGTTAAATGTAAATCATCCTCTTGTTAGTATTTTTTTTCTTTTTCTAGGGGGTTGGTCATTGTTATGACAGCATGTCCTGGGGCCCATAGACCTATACTGGACAGAGATGACCAGGCCTTCCAGCATGATTACACAAGGCGTATGTCCAGACAGGATGGCCTAATCCCTGACACCCCCACCCCCTATGCCCATACACGCACACGCACTCCCCCCCTCCCTCTCCACCCTTAACATATGGAGATGGAAGGAATTAGCGCAGTGGAAGAAAATAAATGAGTTAAAGCGGCCAGCAGCTTAGATCCCTCAATATTTGTTCCTGGATGACC
>CAFUXE010000100.1:508977-551826 GCA_903364295.1 Serranus cabrilla | reverse complement strand
ATCCATCCATCCATCCATCCATCCATCCATCCATCCATCCAATCATCCGTCCTTCCTCCAGCCATGCAGGCTGGTGTCTGGCGTTTATGGGCTTCGTCAGCAGGCAGCGTTGTTTAACGAGGGCAGGGGGACAGCGTGGCACTAATTGCTGTGTGTGATTTATACCAGGCTGGGACCAGGCAGCAACACAGGCAGACGATGGTACTCTGAGAGCAGCTGCTTTGCCCAATATTTACTTAACCCTCCGCTGGCGGGCCTGGCACTAGTGCCACTGACGATGGGTCTGCAGGGAGTCATTTCACTGCTTAGTATTATGTATAGCAGCAGGGTTGGGGCCATGTTTGGGGACAGGCTCAAAGTGGGAGTGTGTGCCGTATGGGAAGGTAGATTGGAGCAATTAGAGGGAGGAATGTGATTGGTCTCTTGACACTTGGCTATCCAGGAGGAATTGTTGCTAGATGATGTAATCACAACAAACTGTTTTCAAATTGTAGGGTGTGACTGGGTTCCCAAAAACAACCAAATGCTAAATATCTAAGAAAAATATAACAGAAATGTATAGCAATGGCTTTTTTCTGCATGGATGAACAGAGGAGTCCTTAATGGTGATTAGTAGCGCTTTGAGTGTGGTCCTATATTGAGCAGCATGATTTGTACAGTGTTCAGTCTTCTGTCATGTGTTAGCAGTGATAGACACTTCCATCCCACGCCTGTCTGCCTGGCTCATCTGGAGTGATAGTCTGAGACATCGTGGGGTTTGCATCCGCAACTCAATTAGTCACACCTCCAACAAATTAGCAGCGAAAGGTGCCAAAGTATGCTGCTGTAATAGATCAGTTCAAGATCTTAAATATTTAAATATTCACACCTTGTGTGAGCTTAATGATCCATTCCCACTGTAGAGAAACAAACAAACACTGGCTCATGTCCAGTCCATGAACAGCCACATGCAAGACAGAGACGATGGAAGGAAAAAAGGGTGGAAAATAAAGGAGGGGAGCCTGATTCTGTCTCCACAGCAACATTGATTGATATTCTTCAGGTGGAGCAGCTGTCAAGCGGCCTGACCACTGCAAGCTAATGCTCTGCGGGGAGAGAGTGAGCGAGGGAGGAGGGGGGAGAAGGAGGAGGAGGGAAGGGAAACACCAAGGAAAAAGGCAAGAGATGAAAAGCAAGGCGACAGAGGGGACAGTGACAAAGAAGGAGATGGGGAGGGGAGGGAGATGGAATTGAAAAGCCATGATATAAAGGGAAAGACAGATATTTTTATTGTGATTTTGAGCCATCATAGGAAAGGTGGGGGCCACTGTGAGAATTTGATTACATGGTAGTGGAGCTGTCCTGTAAACGAGGGGTGTGTCTCCATTCTCTCCTCTGGAGATGTAAAGGGGATAAACCCAGTATGGAGTCAGGTTGTTAAAGACTGCATTAGTGGTAATCAGCTGATTTGTGTTAAGCTCTGGTCATAATTATTATGATGTAGTTTATTTAATTGCACATTTGTTATTCTCTTGCACCATATAATTCTAGTTGCCTGGGGCCCTTGGCCTGAATTTATTGTAATGTGAATTTGTATTAGATGTCACTCATTACTGGTACATATTGTCATCTTCTTTGATATAAAAATGGCCAATTTAAAAAATAACTAAACATTCTGTCTTCAGCTTTTGTTTACCTTTCTCTTCCACTAATGTGTACCAGAGCTCAGTGTTGCAGTGTGAATCTGCAGGTTCCTCTCTATGAGCGTGGCTTGGCCACAAATATCCACCTGAACTAAAAAATGAATGTAGGTTTCACTGAAACAACCTTGTAATCTAATTGTTGCGATGTCGAATTCTGAAACCTTTACAGGGAAGTTGGTCAAAAGCCAGTCCTGCTGAGAGAGGAGTATCTGCTCACAGGCCGGCTGGAACCTTCCTCAGTCTTTCCTCTGTTCTCATGGACAACACATTATGTGTGGGTTTTAGAGATCATTCATAATACGTTGTCTGTTTACATCTGCAACAATTATCACTCCAACATGTATACGCAATTATAATGTTCCAGCAGATCCTCATAAATACTGGCTGTTGTGCAACTACAGGTTTTATCATCATTAATCAGCAGCAGGTAAACCAAGCAGCAGTTTGGATAAACAATATAATAAGCCTGATAATCAGCTGTAATCAGATGGTATGAAGATGCCCACTTAGTCTCTCTCTGCTCGGTCTCGGTCTTGCTCTTTCGCTTTGTGAGTAATAGAAAGCTGTGTTCATAAGTTTAATTAAATAGGCTAACACAGACAACTGCAGAGTGCACATTTTAAAAATGAATGATGAAGAGTTTTACCAGTGTCGAATATTGAATATTTTTGAGGTTTTGTTTAGAAAATTGTAAATTATTAAACAACACGTATACACAATAAATCACTTTTGAAGATAATAGCCAATATATTTTTTCAATCATCTAATTAGTTAGTTGATGTAACCCTAACTGTACTTATCTGCAGTTCTGAGGTACTTGTACTTTACTTGAGTATATAAATCTTCTACTTCTAGACCACTACATTTCAGAGAGTACTTTTCACTCAACTACATTTATGTGTTAGCTATAGATTTTCAAATTATATAAACAGTATAAAAGTAAGTAGTATTATATTAGTAGTATTTCTATATCCCTATATGTAACTTTATACTTCTATGTTGCATTTCTCTTTTATTTCAAAGCTATAATTGCTTTGACTATACATACAAAATATATGACTTATAAAGCATGGCACATTATTGCAGTTTACAGTCCCTGCGCACACCCACAGTTTAATTATTGTGGCTGATTGGAGCTGCAGGTTGTGCAAAGCTGCAGTATGTTGGCATTTATATGAGGATCTAAAACTCTGTGTAGTAATAAGAAGTTGTTTTGTCTCCCACAATAAAACAGGGATGTCAATCAAGCTCAGTCTGTGCACGCCCACACCGACTTTAGAAAAGGTCTAATCAGGTGAAATAAGTGAAAATTCCTGTGGGGGTGGACCGTGGCTGTGAGTGGTCTCTAAACTACCCAGAGGCATATAAAATAATTAAAATGAGCTCTAATGCCATCAGGCCATAATAATCCACTATGTAACATATGTTTGTATGTACAGATATTTGATAAATTTAATATAAATGTTTGTCTTTTAATAAAAGACACAATAATTTATAATGCCACTGGATTCAGGGAAATCCTTTAAATAAGCTGATATGCATTTGTGGTTAGTAAAATGATGGCAGACTGACTTTCATTTGATGGAAAAAAGGGTTTTACCGACTGAATACTCGAGTAAATGTCATGTCAAGATGTAGTTTCTGTAATGTTGTGGATGGAGGCTGTAGCTGCGGGCCATGATCAGACAGGGTGACTCATTAGAGAGCTGCACTCTGTCTCTTCACTTCCTTCTACATAATCACTATAATGTGCTTTGCAGTCTTTTCATTTATAGACTTTCATACCCACGGCACGTCAGAGTGGTTTTAACCTGTCAGGACTTCTTTTTTGAATTTTAGACTAGTTCCATTAGTAAGTATAATCACAGTTTGATCCATTAATAGATCAGTGCTGTCAGTTTAATACAGAGCAGAAGGAAATGTTTTCCACAATTTGTGAATGAATTTGTCTTTAAACAACATTTGATTTAAAAGTATCTCTCTTTCTACTGACTTGCTTCTTTTTGATCTTGATCTTATTTTTTTTTAGGTATAACTTCCACTAAACTAGTTGTGTATGTTAAGTAGTTCCAGCTATTGTCGGTTGCTCCATAGCCACATTCAGCACCATGGAGAGCTACACTATCCGTCTGTAAAGAGGTCCAATGGAGTCTGCTTCATCTGCTACATCAAACATTGAACTTAAACCATCAGTTTCTAGCTTTTCTTCTGCTCTTTCTTTTTCTTCTACCTCTCTCTCCCTTTTGACTGAAATAGTTGTCATTTTTAAACACATTTTGGGCCTTTTTTGGTTTAGCTGTGTTGTTTATTGAGAACAATGATCCAGAATAAATTCTTTTTTTTACCACTTGAAAGTGACAAAAATAAGAATAATTAAACACAGATTTAATGATTTACTGTAACATTTTCCTTTAACTTCTAATTTGGTAGGAACATGTTTTCTTGATCAAGCAATAAAAGCATTGCTTCCATGATTAGAAATCAAGCAAAAAAAATTGCTTATTGTATAATCTCATATATCTTTTGTTTGTTTTTGTAGTTTTTAATATATACATAATTTCTTTGTAAATATAAATCTGATAAATGGATTATCTAAAAATATTGTAATACCAATTGCTTCACTTTTACCATCATTCATTCATTTCACACACATGCTCCCAGTGTTGCAGACAACAGTGTGTAGTTTGGCCTGAGGATGGATATAGAGAACCCACAGTAATTTCCTGGTTAATACCAAAATATCAATAAGCTCCTGGACAACCAATGATGTTATCTGTGTTTATGTAACATTAATTAATCCTAACATAGGTGTTTTTTTCAGGTTCCTAACCATTCCCTAATGATGGTTAAACATTCGCACATCTTTCATGTTTTAAGTTTTTTTTTGCACCAAGTAATGGGGATTAATATCAATAGGAGTATTAATAATTATCCATATTGGTAAGAAGCTTAAGTAATTATATTGGTATATTGGTATCTCTAAAAATCAAAAAAGTCTGCATCACACTTTCAATCACTTGAAAACGAGCACAAACAAATGTACCTACATTTACATCAATGATGTGAGGACATCTGATCATTACAAGCAAAAACATTTCCTGTACAGACTTCCTCAATAAATAAAAAAGAGATCTTTCTTCACGGTGGGGATCAAAGTATATCTCTGTCTGAATCTTTGTCAAGCAGTGCACATACGCCTCGTCTTGCCACAACTTCCTCCCACTCTCTTTCTCTCACTCCTCTCTACCTTCATCCCTCTCCCGACGCTCCCTTCATCCCTCCCCTCCTCAGTGTGGCTCCTGAATATTTAATAAGCCTGAATTACTGAGGCCCTCAACCGTAATGACGGGGAAATCAGACAATTAAATCAGAAGGGCTCCGGCTTTAAGTCTCACCTCCCCCAGAGGAGCCAGAGATTATTTAAAGTGGCACACTGTTTGATTATCTAATCCTCCTCTTGCCCCCTCTGCTTTACTCACAGAGCAGCATCGCCTGCTCCACTTGCCACCGCAAATTACCATGAAACACCAATGAGCACTGTATTTAAGTCCTTTCCCATAAGCGGAAATGTGGTGCCATGAAGTCTCAAGGGAATGGCACTATGGGAGTAACACTTTTACACTCAGGTTATCACCGTTTTGCAAAGGGTTTGAGGGGTTGTCTTGTTCACACCTAGGCAATGTAATTAACAATCACGCCTTGATATGATTTGTACATATGCATGAAACCCACATTGAAAACAGCCTCTGTGTGTGTACAGACAATTCCTGAGTGTGTGTCCATGTTAGTTGCAGTTGATTCTTCTCTTCCCCAGGTGGCACAAAGGGTATTAAAGATTTTCCTTTCTTCTTCCATCCTGAGCTTTCATCAAGCACAGGTGAAAGGGGAAGCATGAAGTGTGTGTGCAAATAAACAAAATAGTGAGAAAGGATTGTATGGGACTCACTAAGATCCCCCTGACCTGCCACATGGCTCTTTGAAGTAAAAAGCTAGATACAGGCTCTGCTTTGCTTTCATTCTCAAAACAAAGGCTGTTTTGTTTTGGCTTGGAGATAAGTCCAATTGTTGTCAGCTTGACATATCATCCAGACAAAGTGACGGATTGTGATTGAGTAGATAGTAATAGCTTCCTTAATGCCTGCCAGTGCAGCACACACAGAGGTTCTCACAGACAGAGAGATGAATATTCATGATTATACAGCTGAGGCTCAACACTGGTTCATTTAGTGATGGCCAGAGAGAGGCCAATGATAGCATTGTAAACACACAACCATCAGGGGTTTAATAGCTCGACTCCAGTTACTGGCTAATTACGCCGCACATGCAGCAACACACACACACACACACTGCTGTTAGAAACACACAGGCACAGATTTGAAAGCTATTGTGGTGGAGATTTCCCTCCTTAGTTTTGACTTCAGCAGACAAACATTTGTCTGGTAGAAAAAAGTGCTCACGCAGCTGCCTCGAAACAGTCTGCCAGAGAATAGAGACATCCTGTCATAGTATGTCAGTGTCTGCCAAATAAGTCCTGTACAAATAAAGCCCATTCTTACACTGCCCATTGTTTGATTCTGTTTATATTTGATGAGATAGAGTTTCGTTGCTCCGTCTACACAGGCAGTTGTGCTCACAGTGAACATAGGAGCAGTGGTTCATAATGGACAAAGATGCTGACAAGAACTTTAAAGTGGAACTCTTACTCTTTACAGGGGCTGGACTACTTCTACATAGTGGAAAAATTGACCTGCTGTGTCTCTCAAGGGATCTGTGTGAAATCTGAGAATGGCCTCCAGTGATGTCAGTTGGACATTGGTTGGGTCTGAAGCATAGAATATATGTGTGTAAATGTGTAAAATATGCATACAAAAAAGAAATGACGTAGCCACCCTGACATCACCCGTTGTTTTATGGACTAGCATTTGAAGCCTTGAGTTTGGCATTTTGGCCATCACCATCTTCTGGAGCCAGCAGGGAACATATATGGGCGAGAGGGTGGAAGCTTTATACTATGAACTGCAGCTGTACATGAATGTACAACATTATGTGCTGCAGTATTTGTACAATTGGGACATACGACTTTGTCAATACATTGCGCCTTTACACACTACCGTGCTTGTACTATCGATATTAGAATGCAAAGGAAGTTACCAGCAAATGCTTACACTACCAAGCTTGCTTGGTTAGCAAGGTGCATATGTGATTTACATTATCTGTTGTATTATTTAGGATGCTTATTTTGGCGTGCAAAAACATTCGTTAAAGAAAATTCCCATCCCAGAGAAAATAAACTGTATCTTATAGTAGAAACAAATGCTGACTAAGTCATTTTTTAGACGACCAAAATGTTACAATTTTCTAAAACAATAACAAACAGTGCACTATGGTAGCAATTGTGTTATATTTTACTCCAAATGAGACCATCATTTACAAACTGAACATCATGCCGTAGCGATAAATACCATACACAACAGAAAATGGTTGCTGAGGTAATAATTAAAGTATTGTTATTTTCTTACAGACTTCTTAACAGCTTCAGCTTTCTTTTTGCATCCAATTGAGTCCCCCCCTGCTGGCCCTTAGAAAGACTGCCATTTAACATAGTTCTGTAAAGCTAAGTTGCAGCCACCACTCTGGATTTCATACTGGAATGACAGTACAGATGTCCCAGGTCCAAAGTGTAGACTTAAGCAAAATGTATCTAAAAAGAACTTTAATATGGTTTAGATTGTGTCATTTAAATGTTAACCATATACAGTTAAACAGTTACTATCCAAACCATCATGTATCGTTACTGATTTGTTTATTCATCTCCTCCTTGTATTGCTTCATCGTGATCTGGGATGTCTTGTAGAACATCACTCTGAAGACAGACGCTATCTAAAATCTCTTCTCCTTTTTAACACGACAGAGGAATGTGGGGCAATGTTGAGGGCAAGCGCCTCAGGGTTTAAGCTTCCCTGTTGCCTCCTGATTTGAATATCGTTCAACGTCTATTTGCATCTAGTTTTAATAGCGGTTTATTCAGTCAAGCAGAAGATGACATCTTTATCTGTGGTTGACATATGAGGCCGTTAGCCTCAGGCTAGCGTGTGTCTGGTTAATGAGCAGAGGGATGCTGCCACTGATTAGGAGCGGTAATAAAAATCTCAGCCTTCCTTCTCTGACTCAATTCTGCAGCGAGCAGATAGGGTCTAGACCCAGATAGGCTGCTTCAGGTATGTAGTCCAGGTGTGATGACAAATTAGGGCAGGTGCTTGGTTTGTGTGTGTGTTTCTGTATTCCTATATTTGTCTATTTATGGGGGCCCAATGTACAGCAAAGTCTTTGTGGAAGGAAGAGAGAGATTTATGCCATTTATGGACAAGGAAAAAATCCCCCAAAAATCCCTTTAACAAGGAACAAAGAAGGAAACAAAAGGAAAAACAACAGGAAGAATCCATTTTCTCAGACAGGCAGACAGGAAATAGATGTGAAATAACAATAGTAAAACCATTTAATAAAAATATGGATGACAGATTTCCAGACTTCAAACATACTGTATATGAAGCATAAGTAGGACAATTTGTAAAAAGGGTATAATACACATTTTGTTACATTTCATTATGTCTTTTGACAACTACAATCAAATACACTGAACATTTTAAGGAGAGACATTCATTTAGATTTAGAGGTATAGCTAAAATCTGTCTTTATATGTTTTCAGAGCATGCGTCTAAGCCTTGAAACTATTGACTGGACAGTGTGTGTGTTTCCACCTCTCCACCATTTACAGTACTGGGAATATTGCTTGGTAAGCGAATGGTGGCCTGTGTGTTGCCATGCCAACCACAGCAGCTGTCAGTGTGCTCCCGTAAGAATGACAAATGATTTTTATTAGAGGGGCTCTAAATTGGTGGGATCCCCCTCTCCATAGAGATGCTTATCCCAGCCTGATCAAACTGGAGTCACTCTGCCAATAACTCTGACCAGGCCTAATTACAACACAGGCCCTCCTGGGCTCATCATACACTCATTATTACTCACAGACTACACCGGCAATTCTGGCGCCAGTCACTGTGTGACATTTTCATAGAGGGAAACAATGTGGCGTCACATATGGTGGTATCATGCTGCAGTTTTAGATAATTAAAAAAAAATTATTTGACTGAATGTGTTTTTCAATCATTATTTTGACGGAGTTGTATTTGTTACATAAACAAAATGAACAATAAAAACAGTCATCATCCGTCTTATACATGTTCTCCTGTATGATGAAAATCCTTTGTAGCTTTGAATATTAAGTGCGCCTTCATAACATTTAGAAAAAAAAACATACCTCCTAGTTTGCTGAGCCAAAACACACGTTTTTTTCTATTTCTGATGCTCTGATTCTAGCACACTTTTAGCTTGTTGTGTTCAAATGAAAAGACCTTGTTAGGAAACACTTTAAAAAGGAACACATTTTATGTGAAAAACACAAGCTCCTCTACCCAATCATCCAACACACAATCTGTTTTTCTATATTTGATATTACACAATGGTTATTATTATAATTACAATGACTTTTAAAGGAATGAAAAGGTTTTTTTTTTTTTTAATAAATGCTCGATTGTAATTAACACTTGAAACCATGTGGTACCGGACAGATATGTAGAAAGCCTCCCTCTTGAATTGATATACTGCAGATAAGTAAATATTCATGAAATGTACGTTTTTATCAATTTTCATTCCTTAATAAACCATGAAACCCTAACCACCTCAAGAAGATCTTTTAAATTAAAATCTAAATGCAGACAGGTGTTATTTTGTTAGTGTGCTACTGTATGAGCAGCATGCATTTTCTTTTTTTTGTGTCAGGCTGTATGACTTTGAGTGGCCAAGGTTACGGTGACACTGTAGGCCCCGGCTGTCTCTGGGGACCACACTCCACTCACTAATACACTTCAAGACAGTTGCACAGTGGGGACACTGCCAGCAGAGTGATGAGGAAGCAATTTTTATCTGCATTGTTTAGCTGACTCCATGGGTTTCCTGTAAGTGGTGTCCAGACTGTTGGTGTTGATAGGTCAGACGATTCAAAGTTCTTCAGTGTCAGAGGAGTGCAGGTTGAGGTGTTCAAGGTCATAGGAGAAAATAATCCATCTCTCAATATTTTTGCAGTTTAAAAAAGGAGTTGGAGGTGTGGAAATATATATAGATATATACTGTGTATCTGAGCACTGTGTGTCCTAACATTCCCAAACATACCTCTTAGTGCTGACGGGCCTTCTGGACTCTATTGATTTTTTCCTTTCTATTGCGACCCGAATAAAGAAGTGCTGGTACCGTGCCGTTATAGTGAGACTGCAGATGCTGTAGACCCATAAACACCGACCAATCAGAGCAGACTTGACAGTTTTTGAGTTGGGGTGCACACTTAAAGGAGACAGGCCCTAAAACGTGTGAATACAGGTATTTTCAGACAGATGGTACAAGGAAATCAATGTGTGTGTGTGTTTTTTTTTAGCATATTAGCATTTAAACATTCAAGTAAAAACCCCAAAAACAAGTATGAACCTGAGAATGATCATAACAGGATCCCTCTAAAGTGAGGATAGTGCTGTATGCAGAGCTGCAAAGATATACACAGGTGCATTCAAGTCAGTGTTTGTTCTAGATTGTCATCGTCACGATATTTTTACATCATGTCATGTACAGTCAACCGCATATCTGATTTGAATCTGAGACAGGTACGGGGTTCCTGTTGAGATCTGTCAGACAGACATGGCTCACTTTTTTTTTTTTGATAATTACTCTGCCAAGCATGATCTGAATTAGCATATGAAAGTTATGTCTTTTTTCCCTTCACTGGGAGCGCGTAGCTGTAAGCTAATTTGTAAGTCATTTTAGATGACAGAGAGTGGTTGTATCCCAGAGGTGCTCTTTCCCTCTTGATCCTTTATTTTCTCTCTCTCTCTCTCTCTCTCTCTCTCTCTATCTCTTCTCCCCCTCCTCCGATCTCATCTTTCCTCCACTCATGTCTCAATTATAGAATATTGAAATGACTCAGGCAACCGAAGTAACTCTTTCAGCAGTTTAGGGGCAGATGGTCGAACAGCAAGGGTGGGTCAAAGGGCTCAGCTATGTCACTGTGTGTCATTGTGTTCAACCTTATCGGAAATCCTTCTCTCTTAGTCCTTGTCACACGTTAACCTGTGTGTCCAGGGACAACACATCCACAACAGTGCGAACTGTCCTTGGTGCAAAATGTAACAATAGCATTGTAATATGGAAGTGATTCAGCCTTTAATCGCTGTTTCTATTATGTCTCGCAAGCAATTTAGGTTTCAGTGGAAAAACTGCAAAGTCTCCAAATTTGAATGAACAAAGAGTCTACTTGCAGGCTCAGTGTGGCTTATATGGGGATTAATTGAAGCTATTGAGGGTGGATCCACAGAAAGGGACTTGTGTTTGTGGCACCATCGATGCCAAAGCAGCTGGGCGGGCCGAGGACGGGAAGAGGAGACGACTGATAGTCCAGCAAGCCACCTGGGATGAAGTGAAGCCATAGTTTCAGAAATATACACTAATACATCCAGGTGTGGACACAAACGCATGCTCGTATATTAACATGTTAACACACACACACTGCAGGAACAGTGGAGGCTGTCTCTCAGGCGGTGTTAGTATGCAGTAGGTGGAGCAGAGAGGAGCAGAGAAAAGCGAAGTGGAGCGCCTTCGATCGTTATTATTGACCATTCCTCCATGCAGCAGTATGCTGCATAAACACATTCACACTCACTTGCATGCACACACACAAAGAAGCACGTGTGTTCACGCACACAAAGACTTTAATATACAGCCACACAAGCCAGTGGGATTTGAGATAACTGCAGTGGTAAGAGCATACACAGAAATGCCCCAAGCTTACAAGGACATGCAAATACAATACACAACTGTAAGCCTGTGTGTGAGGCAATCAATTCTGTTTGTTGGTGGTGAGCATGAGCTGGTTCTTGGAAGAAAGACATGGAATCTTACTACAAATCAAAAATGGAATTTATTGCAATATGTCTTGGACACTTTTTAAATTAACACCATCCACTACCACTGTCTGTTCTCATTGCAATGGTCTAAATTTACAACACCTGAAAAATAATATACACCAGAAAGCAGCGAGAAGCTTTACGCATTTTAGGTTCAAGCTCATGATGACGGTGTACTGTATTTGCAAAGTCAAGGCAGAATAAAGACAAACAGTACCAACATGCTACTTTACTTTTGGGTTCTTCTGGTAGTGCTCGTGTTGTATTTGCTCCAGCAGATGTGTCCGTTCCCTCACCGGACCAATCACAACCATGCTGATGACTGGCATTTATTGCAACTCACGAACTCAGATCAATTCTTCAAATTAGGTAGACTGTGTTGCTGTATTGCTTTTTTGATATTTTCAGAAAGACAGTTTAATATTCTGTTTAGCTGGAACTTAGTTTGTTACCAGGGTCTATATTCCTCCTGGTTGAAAATGCGGTAAGCACCGACCCAACATGCATGTTTCACTCAGCGCCACGTCATACACTTCATTGCTCCAATTGTTTTGGGGTCATGTTTCTGAAATATCGATCCAGATCCATGTTTTGTTACAATCCTAGAAACCAGAGGAAACAGTGGTATCTTTTGAGAATTTCTTTTATCTTTGGACAAAGCCAGACTAGCTCTTCCCTCTGCTTCCAGTATTATTGCTAAAGCTAGGCTAACCATCTCCTGGTTACAGCTCTATAAGTAATGTACAGACTTCTTATCTAACTCTTGGCAATACAGCAAAACAACGGTTATCTATTCCTTTTTACTAAACTATTCCATAAAAGCATATTAGTCAGTTATAATAGTGAAAACATATTAAACATTGGCCTACATGTTAGCCCATTCTACTCAGTGAGAAATGTACTGATAATCCAGAGCCACTTTGACTAACTGGTAGACAAGAGACAAGCACACACATATGCATGTAAACGTGTGTGAGCGTGTTTTTGTGTGTCAGTTTTAACGTGCATTTAAAACACAGGCATACTCCTCTCTCCCAGCCCTGGCCTTTTGTCACACTGACAGCCAGTCTGTTCTAATACAAAGCTCCTCTCATTCATAAGCCTGCCTTGTCAACTTCTGATGCCAGACAACTTTCAGGGGAAAGAAGGGGGAAGAAGATGGAAAAAGGGTAAAGGAAAGACAGCAGAGACAGCCGTTTTCCTTTTGATATCTGCTTTCTCAGAATTGCTTCCTTCCTCATAAATAAACTGCATTTGCAACCAACTGAATTCAAATGGTGTAATATTCTTATTTGTCTCCGTGATTAAGGACTACAGTCACATACATATGGGTGTATACTACCTCTCTTGTCCCCCATATTTTGCCACCAGTTGTCAGTCACACGCTACAGTATTTCGACCACAAGCTGAAAAACCCCTTCAGGATATCAAATCCATGGTTTCTCATTTCTAACTAGGTCATCACTTCCACACAGCATCCTCCCCACCTTCCTCTGTGTATTCCTTCCTCTCCTTCTCTGTTTTCTCCCCATTATCTCTGTCCTCTCATTCATTCTTCTGTACATTTCTGTAATCTGTAAATATGCTATTTTGTTACTTCACCCACTGTCTAGATGTAAGAAACTCAAAGATTCTTTCCAAATTATATTAAAAACTTAGATCATTTTGTTCTAAAAGACAATAATAATGTAATATTTGCATTTTCAAGTCCATTTTTCTAATGATGCTTTTTTTTTCAAGAATCCCTGAATGCAATATGGCAGTCTTTTATTATGTGTTTATTGTGCAAAATGACCATGCAACCTTCATTTGCAGTAATTAATGTTAGGATGTTGTAAATAATGCCTTTAACACAATGATCATAACTTGCTGCACTTTACACCTCTTTCCATTATTCTAACGTGCCTTGTGCACGGGCCCGTCCCAGCAGCCTTAATCTGTGTTAAACGGTCATGACAGGACTAAATGAGAGTAATTCAACACCCCATAAAGTCTGCATTATGATATCTCTACCAATATTGCCAGAATCCCCCGCTGTACGACGGCCCCATTTGATCCCCGTCCCAGATTGGCTCCTCCATCATCGGTGACATGAAATACCCCGGCAGCCACCGGCTACAGCACACATCACTCCTCATAAACACTGACTAACTCTCTCTACTTTCATGTGTTCACACAAATTAGCATAACATTAGCATGATATTAGCACATCCGACCTGCGCAGCCATGCCTTATCAAAGCGCTCTGTGATCCCTGGCTGCCTGCACTTTTGCTGGAGCAGAGAAAGAAAGAGAAACTGAGAGAGAGAGTTTCCCCCCAGAGAGAGAGAGAGAGAGAGGGAGAGAGAGGAGAGCGATGAGCTACATGATAACGAGCTGTGTTACACTGCTACACAACACACAGCCTTGTCACAGCGCCTCAGAGCTGTGCTGAGCTAAATGGGCTGCAGCAGATGTTTGGTGACTACAACCACACAGAGCAACGTTTCTCACTTGACTTGCAAATATTTGCTAAGAGACTTCAAAATTGGATTTTCTGTATTGTCTTCTTTTAGAATGTGTAAGGTACTGATTCCCGCGCATAAGAATGAATACACACAGTGTGACTGTAGAATATTATTTGTTGTAAAATGCTAGTTGTCTCCTGTGATGAAATCTGGAGGCAACGGATCCTTTGTTTGTTCCTTTCATGTGCCACACACAGTATTTCAGACACCACTTTTGGCAAAACATGGAGAAACAGTTAGAGCCTGACTGATATAATGGTTGAACAATATTGTGGGGGGGGCATCTTTCAGAATCAGAGTAAATGTTGCCTGATATATGCCAATATGCAGGGTTTTTTTAATATAAAATGTGGAACCTGATGCTTTATGATGCTGATGTTGTTTAGAAAAGGTGTTAGATGGTGTTGTTGTGGGGGCAAAATATTACAGGTCAAAACAAGGTGATTGTGGTCTGCAGTGGGAGGCAGTATGTTTACTTTCATTCAAAGTATAAAGTATAAAAATACTATAGTTTATCATTCTTTTTATGAAAATGCACCAGTCAATTAAGCCAAGTGGAGAGTCAGTGGGGACCTATTAAATGATGGATCCTGTGCTCTGGAAAAGCTATCTTCAAAACACATGTCTTTGAGAGCATCTGTGGCCTGCTGCCTAAATCTTCTCAACAGAATGTTCAGCACTGTACTGATCAACCAGAGGCAATAAATAGCACTTACAGGTCACATAAAGGTGACATTTCTTTTTTTTTTAATCGTACATATATAATGTGAAGTGATTTAATATGTTTTGTTTCTTTATTTATTCCCAGTGTCACGGTTTCTCATCACATCCACGGGAGCCCTGTATATCCTGGATGTGCAAATGGAAGATGGGCTGTACAACTACAGGTGTATGACACGCCATCGATACACAGGAGAAACCCGACAGAGCAATAGTGCCCGCCTCATTGTCTCAGGTAAGACAAGTATGTCAACATCATATCCTGACATCTATATGTAACTATATATGTTCTTGATTGTAAAGTACACAAGTAAACAAATATAGAAATATAATAATATAATAATATACACTAAACCTTCTTTTTTAGTTTCATTAGGTTGTTAGTTTTTCTATTGGTTTTGCTGTGTTTCAAAACTAGTGCAAAGTGACAGAGGACCATATGGAAATAAATCTGTGCTTGTAAAAAACGATCTAGATAATGTGAATGGAATGTAAAGTGACAGGGAAAACACTTGAATTAAAGAGGAGATGACATGTGATAAAGGTCATCAGAACCGCGCCAACACAGTTTGTGCGGACAGCTGCAGGACAAAAAATGCCCTCCCTTACATCAAACCATATGAAGGGACCGACTTTACACACGAAGATCAGTTCACTTGTCTCAAGGGGGACTACGCAATCTGTGAAAACATAAGATAGTGTCCTCTGTTGCTGTCTAATGTCTGACAGATTATCCCTGATGATGTCATCAGGGTTACCTCGGGTTGGATTGATGGCTATCAAAAGGGCAGGGATACACAAAGAAGCTAGAGTAGCATTATAATGGATCTGGGTAAATCATATTTAGAAGTAAAAGTCAAAATGTCATGGCTTCTAATAATTCCTTTACAGCCATTAGAAGGCAACACGTATCTGTTTCATCTGCAGTCTCTAACAGTATTGAAGATAACACGATTGAGCCACAATTGTGCACATTTTGTGCAACCAGCATTATACATTATTCTGGTGTAAACTAACTGCAGGACCTGGTCTAAGATCTGGCCTTGAAATATGAAAATCATATCATCATAGGCATATGAAAATCAAGCCTGCATTGTCGTCCAGTGCACACAGAGCAACTACTATCGCACAACTTGTGTAGGTAAAGTGATTAAAACAAACGCTATGTGCAGAGAAAGTAGTGTCAGCTGCTAAATCGAAGGACAGACAGGATGGACATCTGAAACATGATGCAACACTAATAAAATGTAACACCCCACAGTAACATGAGTGTCATGAAGTCATCACCCAATCAGCCTGTATTTGCATATTTAAGAATTAGTTTTGTTTTCAGTATTCAGCAGCAGTTTATTACAGGTTTAAATATGATCATATATATTATCCTATTCATCATATGGATCATATTGTTTTTCCTGTTATTATATTACTCTCACACAAGTTTCAGTTGGGTCAGCTGTTCATCCTTAACATTAATATGCTTGTGTACATGAGCTTTGTCACGCAGATGTTCAATAGTTATCATGGGCATCACCATGATAAACCATTGAAACCACTTTGAAACGATAGACACGCAAAAGATACTGTGGGTGTTCCCAGTTTAAACCCTGTTTTATGTGATATGCATCAGAAATTGGATTTGAAGTGTTCGGAAGTAGCAACAAAAATAACTCAAACTCTAAAGCACCCTTTTTCCACCATGTAGATCCCACCAACTCAGCACCCCACATCCTGGACAGCTTTGAGCGTCGTGAGGTGATGGCGTCTCATCGAGTGGAGTTGCCCTGCAAGGCCTCAGGTCACCCCGCACCCAAATACCGCTGGCTAAAGGACAACCGGCCGCTGGAGCCCGACACCCGCTTCAGACAGAGTGTGACAGGCCTGCTGATAGAGAGGGCCCAGTCCAGTGACACGGGGACGTATGTGTGTGAAGTGTGGAATGGCTACGGCAATGCTGAGGTGGTTGGAAGGCTGCTGGTCAAAGGTCAGTGGTGTTGATTTTAATCAGTGGTGTGGTGCCTCAAAACAGGGACAAGCTACAAATCTATAAAATATGCTGCAGAGTTTTAAAGTCCTACATGTACATTTATCACTGGAAAAAATGATGATGATACCTTGGTAAAACTACAGAAAATTTGACCATATATTCCTACCTTCTGCTTAAACCAGCTTCTGCACTCTTACCTACAGAGCCGTTGAAGGTGGTGGTGAGCCCTCGCAAGGTGAAGGGCAGCGTTGGAAGCCAGGTTTCACTGTCCTGCAGCGTTACCGGCTCTGAGGAGTACCAGTTGTCCTGGTACCGAAACGGAGAGCTTATCTATCCCAGCAACAGCGTTCGCATGACAGGCCAAAACAGGGAGAACCTGGTCATGGCTGGTATGGCCAAGAGTGATGGAGGAGCCTATCAGTGTTTCGCCAGACATGGCAAGATGTCCGCCCAGGACTTTGTTCAAGTCATCCTGGAAGGTCAGAAATCACAGTGATCTCACTGGAGATGTGTGGGGGGGAGCAGTTATCATCCAGTTCTTTATAAGCACACTGTAATAAGTGTTTTGTCTACGTGTGTGTGTGTATGCACATGTGAATCCAAACTGTGTATGTGGGATTGAGTGCTGCTCTAGAGCTCAGCTTTATTAGATTTTCTGAAATAGGCTTGCATACTGTTACACAAGCTGGGCTGCTGCAGTGTCTGCCTCCCATGACCACACCAATGTCAGTAAAATATTGATAATCAATGATGTTGTGGAGCCACAGAAAGGATTGCTGTATTAATCTGCTTTACACTACAAGACACACAAATGTATTACAATGCAAAAGCAAATCAGTCAGGTTTCTGAATAGACTAAAATTGTTTTTAAAAAAGGATCTTTTATGACACTAAGTGGTGGATTGTAACTAACTATAGTTACCCAAGTATTTTACACATTTGGGGATATTTAATTTTACTACAATTATTTCACATGTTTAGTTCCTAATTATTGACTTTTTACTTAAGTAACAATGTCAAACCAGGAATTTTACTTGTAGCAGAGTATTTTCAACAATGTGGTACCACCCTGATAATAAAATGTACATTGCCATGTGTTTTTCCCTCCACTGCCCAGATGGCACCCCCAAGATTCTGGCTTCATTCAGCGAGAAGGTCTACAACATCAACGAGTTCGTGTCGCTGTCATGCACGGTAAAGGGCACACCGGAGCCCCGGGTAACGTGGACTCTGGATGACGAACCCGTGGTACGGGACAGCCGCCACCGCATCTCTCACTACACCAATGCTGAAGGCCACGTGGTCAGCCACCTCAACATCAGCCAGACCCAGGTGCCCGACGGTGGGGTGTATCGCTGCATCTGCAACAACTCGGCCGGGACAGTTTCCTACCAGGCGCGAATAAACGTAAGAGGTGCTTGTCAGATCAACTCTTCCAACACACCATCACATATACACATCAACATGTCTTGATTTGTTCTGTTTTTAATTGGCTACCTTTAAAGTGCCTGGATGTGCAGATGTTGACGGAATGCCTGACTAAGTTTGCCAACCGGTTAGTATTTTTAGTCTTCAGTTGTGTTGCTAGTTTTCCGATTATAAACCTGATACTGTAGCTTAAGAGCTCAGAATACGACGGATACTTCTACAGCCTCCTGCATTAGCTCCCCTTATCATCAGTCAGTGGTGTCAGCATTAACTTTTCTAATGCCCCGCTTCCTACCCAACACCTGCTGATAGCTTTATATTGGGACACCATTAGGGTGATTTACTGTTAGCTCCAGTGTATGACTGTAGTGCTATCTTCCCTCTACAGGGACATGGTTGGCTGGGTTGCTGTTGTCATGTAGCGGTAATACTGGGGCACTCAAGCTTTCTGTGCTCAGTGCAAGGCTATTAGTATTTCTCTATTGCAGAGAGGGTAGGGTACTTTCTGTACACTGATTGGTTTAATTTGATTGTGTTCATTCTTGCATGTTGTAAGGCTAAATAGGGCGATCCTGTAGCCCTTAAGCGAGGGTCCATGGATGCCGAATGCAGCCAAGCAATGAAGATAAATCTCCACAGGTGCCATTGCAGAGAAAGTGTAATGACTGTTTCTCACATCGTTGGCTCCTTAATCGTGCTAAAGAGAGTAGCAACCCAGGATATGCTTGTGCTCAAAGTACACTACAGAGCCTAGTTAAACTGTCTTCAATAGTGCTTTAAAGAGAAGCCTAATAGTCCATTTCCCTGATAGACACTGAGCTATGGAAGCCTATTGGTTATGCTGTTGGTTTTTCACAAGTGTGTGTGAAAGCTGGCAACATGAGTAATGGTTTTGATAATAGCTTCATGAGTGGAGAAAGGGAACATTCCACTCTAATGCTTGTCAGAGGCAATCACAGCCAGCACCAAAGAGGTAATATTCACTACAGGTTCAAATAGAAGAGTGCATGAGTTCCTGGTTCTGACATGGTAAAGAGTACATCTGATATTAAGGAAAACAGAGCAGAAAGGGTGCACTTGATGAGTCTGAGTTACTGGGAGGGTGTCTTAGTCGGGCAGTCTGAAACTCTTAAATATATCATGACAGTGTTTTGGATTTCTCACTCTCAGAATGAATCAAGGCATGCAAAAGGCATGTTTGTGGTGTCTCAAAAACACACACAACACAGCACAGCTATCTTTTATACCACCAACCCCACCTCAAAATCATTTTAAGAGAGTTGTCTCTCCAATGTGTCCTTCAAGGGCCTGCCAGCATCAGACCAATGAAAAACCTCACTGCCATCGCTGGGCGGGACATGTACATCCACTGCCGTGTCATTGGCTACCCATACTACTCCATCAAGTGGTACAAGGACTCCAATTTGCTGCCATACAACCACCGCCAGCGGGCCTTTGAGAACAACGGCACCCTGAAGCTGTTCGACGTGCAGAAGGATGTGGATGAAGGAGAATACACATGCAATGTGTTGGTGCAGCCTCAGCTCTCCACACACCAGAGTGTTTATGTTACTGTGAAAGGTATGAACCTCAGTCTGATCTTTCTCTAGTTATAGCTCATGACTCAACACTTGATAGTAAGCCTGGATTTTATATTTAGAAAAATAGCATAAGATTTAGGAGCTGTAGCTGTGTATAATCATGGGTACTCCATCAGGATTATTACCAATCTGAAGTGTCACAGTAAGCAGTTTAGGCCATTTATTTGAGATGTACATACACACTGTATCATACCTTAGTATTTGTGGAGTACATTCATGTGTGCTCCATCATTAATCTCTTCTGTGTCTGTGCATACTAAGACAGAATCACTTTATCAGTCTGCACGGTGACCCCGTGTCTCTCCATCTGGCGTACATGCTGTTCATGGCATTTAAGAGATACATTAAAGCATCACTTTAGTATCTACCTTTCCTTGTCACAGAAAACACAGATATGCAGAGGGATATTTGTACACCACAACCTGTAAAAAAAAACACCTCACTGATAGCAAAGCAGCTTCTCCATCATCCAGGCCATTTTATCTAGAGGCTCATCTGAATATGCAGCAGCTTTGAGCTGAGCCACATGATGATAACCTCAGATGGCTTTCTTTCTTCAATGACGCTGCATAATTTGAAATGTCGGATGGGCAACAACCCCCCTCCCTCTCTTTCTCTCTGGCGGGTCTTGACGTGCTAACAAGTGTGCGAGGGGGAAATCACACAGCGTAGACAAAGCTATGCCGCTATTCCGCTTCGGCTAATTTGCCTCTCAGCTGCTTAGCATTCCACCGCTGCCGAGAGGGAATCCCCAGGAGCCTATTATGCCTATTTTGTTGTGAATTAAATAAGCGCTGAAGTGCAGCTTATTCCAATGTTATTTTAAATCATTAATTTTCCAAAGCATCTGGTTCTCACGATGGCTGCAGCGTCCCCAGAGAGCAAAAGATAGTGAGAGAGAATGTTATATGCATGATGTTTGAGTGAGAATCCAGCCACTCTACGTGGGTAGAGATAATAAAATATTTCTCTAATTCCTGCAAAAAATCACATCATGTTTTAATATTGAGAACAAAGTGACAGACATCGTGACTAATGAGTTGCTGTGGGAGAGGTGAACGGTGACTGATTCTGAGCCACATTTGCTGTTGTTTCATGTAATTTAAAGGCATGAAACCGACAGGAATGAAAGAATAATTTGAGTTTCTCATCCCTAGTTCCACCAACCATCCACCCGTTTGAGTTCCCTCGATTTTCCATCGGCCAGCGAGTCTTCATCCCCTGCGTCGTCATGTCTGGCGACCAACCTGTCTTCATCACCTGGCAGAAGGATGGTCGGCCAATTCCGGCCAGCTTGGGTGTCACCATAGACAACATAGACTTCACGAGCTCCCTACGTATCTCCAACCTCACGCTGATGCACAACGGCAACTACACCTGCATTGCACGCAACCAGGCTGCTGCTGTAGAGCACCAGAGCCAGCTTATTGTCCGAGGTATGGAGGGCTGAGAGAGATAAGATGTAAATAAAAGGCATGATGTCACAGAGGCAAACTGTAAGATACAAGCAGAGATCCTTGTGCTGTCTGTCATTTGTGTCTAAAAGTTTAAGGCACAAAACAGAGAATGCTGGTGACACATAAGATGGTTGCTGAGTGTCAGCATCAGTACCTGGTTGCATAAAACCACTTCGGCTAAGGTTGACCTTACATTTTTTATCTTAAAAAACTGACCTTTTGATCGCTTAATGTTTGCCCTTTTCTACTTAAGTATTGCATTGTACTTTGCTAGAAGCCCCTTCATAACCAAATAGGCTGTGTAACAAGATGTTGAATTTATGATTGAAGAAGAGGAGGAGATACCAAAGAGCTTTTTTTGCTACTAGCTAGCCAAATGTTAACCTAACTCTCATGAAACTCATACATTTTGTAAACCCTAGTTATCTCCTCTCTTGCTGTCAGTAATAGCTTCATATGTCTTTTTTACTTCAGCAACATTTAATTTTGCCGTAAGTTCTCTGACATTGATTTTGAAAATTACTTCTTACCATATCCTCTGTTTGTGATAGCTCACGCTGTGTTGTTGAGATCTCTATATTCTTTGAAGAGAACAACATTCTCATCTTCTGTCCAGTCCAGTTTGTCTTTCTTTTTCTTTTTGTATTCCCTTTGTCGTCTATTTTTCAGAAGCTAGCTAACACTGATATGACAATAATGCTGCCAAGTGAAGTGCCATGATCACTGAAGTGCACATGTGCTGTATTATGAACTACCACTTATTAACTACCGTGAAATCTTTCATAAAATCAACAAAACAGCCATTATGAAATGTTCCTGAATCCCTAGCTTAGTTGGAATATTTTGAAGAAGGGTAAAACAAAAGTCTGAAACTTAAGATAGTTTATGCAACCAGGCTCTGATCTTTAAATCATTAACCCAACTATTATCTATCAGATAATATTACTTTATATTTCTCTCTGAATACAATGAAACACTATGAGCCAAAATGTACACTCATCAGAACTAAGATTGGTTCATGAAAGACCATGAGGGGTGATCATTAGACATTTGATTTTGTTATGTAAAAGTGTAATCTAATAGCTACTTCACTTTTCAGTTCCTCCCAAATTTGTGGTGCAGCCTAAGGACCAGGATGGCATCTATGGGAAGGCAGTGATACTCAACTGCTCGGCTGAAGGTTATCCTGTTCCTACCATCCAGTGGGAGTACTCTAAAGGTAAGCACACAGACATACGCACAAACATAACATACAGTACATGTCTCTTCAGCTTCAGTGAAAGTATTTCACAGGTTTCTCTCTTTTTAACTGGACAACTTGCCGGTTTTCTCTTTTGACAGTCATGCTGAATTGTATGTTTTGTACATTTTTTTTGTCCTACGGCAAGCTTATTCTCTGTGGTACATGATCTTCTTACGAATGCCAACACAACAAACATAATGTCCACAGCCTTGAGGTTGAATGCATAATAACACCCACCTACCACCCAGTCCAAACAAGTACTGTGAGATGAGACACAGCAGCAGTTCAAGGAAGAGCTTTTCTCCTCTCTGGAAGTAGGAAATAGGTGGGAGATTATGTAACTACTAAACTTACATGATCCCATCCTTGCTGGACACAATAACAGCAGATTCTTGAAAACAAAATGGATCTTGTACTCTTCCTGTTAAAAGGCATTACTCAGATCATTTTATTCGCACCTTGAATTACAAATGAGCCACATCTCTGTTAGCCGGTGAACCTTCCATGATAATACTGACATGCATTTTAGTAATAAATATATGTACACTATCTAAGAGCCCGAACATTGTATTACATTGTCAGCCAATTCTATAAATAATAACAGAGAAAATAAAGACGAAATAGGAATAAAATAAACTAAACAAAATAAAATAATAAATAAACATAATTACTGTTAAGTTTCAGTCAATTTCGGACTATTTAAAAAGAAAAAAAAAGAAAAATGAATCGTTAACACCATTTCTAAATCATGCCAAGCAACATTCTGCTGCATTATATATTGTGTGAAATAAAGTTTCACAACAGCACATATCAGATAGCATATACATCAATACCAATATGCCTTTGATAGACCAATATTGGATAATTGGACAATATAGGTCAACCAATATATCTGTTGGCCTCTACACTATAAAAGGAGTGGTTATGGACACAGGCCAATGCGAGCATTGTCATTTTCGACCATGTTAGCATGCTGACATTAGCATTTTGTTTGTGTCTAATTGCAGCATCACAGAGCCCCAAGCATGGCTGTAGACATGCATTACTCCTCAACCTGCTAGACCCCAACATCTCTACTAATGAATACAAATGTACAAATATTAGCTGTGGGTTTGTGAGGCAGATAAAGTGAGTGCACATGTTGAGTGTCTGAAGGTCACAGTCACTATTTGTTTTTAATGCAGCCAAGTATGGGCTCCATGTTTTCAGAAACAGGTCTTGATGTCCTGAAAGTTTGAATATGAGCCATTCACACAGTAACCAGAGTTCCAGCCTACAACATCAATTTTATTTAAGATCAGCCATTCTGCTTAGAGTCAGGTAGTGTGACTGAAGATCTTCTTATTGATAAAAAAACAAACATTCAAACTGTCAACATGACATGGCCTCATTCTATTGCTGCTCTCTATTTACACTTCACAGTGCTTTTTCCCCATGCTAATTTAAGACCATCTGTTTTTGGTGTGCTGTCATATCTGATGAGGTCATAAAAATCGGACACACCACAACTTTTTCAGCAGACATATCGTAGTCAGGTTTAAATCACAGTGACTGTGTTTGGGCTAGTTTAAACTTTCAGACATTTCTGTTGTTTTGATGTTTGCTAGTGTTTTGGTCTGATCAACACTCACTCTGTCCTCTCTGACAGGCGCTGGGGTCCCTCAGTTCAAACCCATCGCCCTCAACTCAGGCTTTCGGATCGAGGTGCTGGTCAACGGCTCTCTGTTCATCAAGCATGTGCTGGAAGAAGACAGTGGCTTCTACCTGTGCAGAGTCAGCAACGACGTCGGAGCTGATGTCAGCAAGTCCATGTATCTCAATGTCAAAAGTAAGTCTCACGGAAAAACAGCATCTGAAACCCGAGAGTATACATTTAAAATATGCATCTATGGTGTTATGAAATGAAATTATCTCTTGATTTAGGGTTAAGTATGGAGTCTATTCTTATGGTCAGCTTTCAACAAATAATTATTAGTCACACCTGAGACATCTCTACAGCCAACACTCACACTAAAATAATCTAGACTGATGAATAGACAAAAATATGTGTTTTGGGGGTGAACTGTCCTCTTAAAGTAAAAAAGTTAACACTGAAGCACAAAGGTTAAGTGAGTTGAACTGGAGTCGGCTTTGTCTGTGACAGTCAGGCCACCAGCAACATGCCGTCATGGTGCCTGCTCTGTGCTTTCTGCCTGAATGAATCCCACGAAAGCAACACACAGAGCCACTGCCACCGCTTCTCTTGGAGAAAGTACAGCATTTATCCGCTGTGTGGCCAAGGACTTAGCTCCCCTCCATTAAGCTTTGAATTCTGCATGCAGGCAGGAGCTTCCATGTGGAAAAGAGGGCTGAGAAGGAGGAAGAATGGGTTATCCATGTCCGTTTCCACCCCTATATCTGTCTTCTTCTCTCTTTTCTTTAGTGTCTTTAAAACCCTCACTTACAATATGCATATCTATGTCATTTCCTTAATGCGTGACCCATGTTATTTTTGACATGTTCTGATTACCACTGACATTATCAAAGGATTGGAGCTGACAGCAACCATGCTCACACAAACTGTACATACAGTACAGCTATGGATTTATATTTACAGATCATGACCAGGACAAACAAATTCCTTTAAAGGTAATATTACTGAGATATGTCCTGTACAAACAATAACAAATCAAGAACGTTCTTTTGCAAGTACTTTATCCCCTGACATTTCAGTGTCAGCATACTGTTAAGTGTTTTTGTAATAATATTACACTATTTTTAATAGGAATAATGCCCTCTTCAGGTTGAATGAGCACTCAATTAACCATGACAATCTAATACATAATTTAATTCACCATATCTTCCCAAAGAGAGTGATGCTAAAAACATAGATTTGACAGTCTACATACTTCTTCTGTGACAAACAACCTTGTCACAAATAATATATTTCTGAGTTTGAGCTTGTGCATGTGATTGTGGATTTGCATGTGTGAGTGTGATCTCCAGCCAGTCCTCTGTGGCTGGGTGCTCATTTTTGATCAGCCACTGCTAGATGAGGCTTATGCCCCCGTGGCTCTTATCAAGCCAGAGCAGAGTACTCCCTGCTGAGTGTCTCACTGTCTGCCAGCCGCAGCCAAATAGGCTACCACTCCTTCATGACCCCTCCTGTCTGACTGCAGCCTCTTATGCTCGCTCACAGACAAACATACATGCACAGAAACAAAAGGCACTCGCTCTCAGTGCAGTCCCTTGTGCCATTCAAGTGTGATTTACAATTAAATATCTTGGAAGATATTCTTTTGAAGTTTCTTACCCTCTGGTACCCACTGTAGGATGCTACTGATGATTGGTTCTCTGTAAGTAAATCCTGACTGTAAGCGTTTTTTTTTGTTCGTTTTTTCATGACATTTGGCAAAGATTTTATAATAACCTTTCAGCATATTTTAATACAGTTGGTCTCAGAGAAAAGAAGACCTTTGTACCTCCTTTTCTAAAGCCTGTTAACCAAGGCTTTGGTTTACAGGCTTTAAAAAATCTTGCCTGTGACAGGAGACAAATGCACATGCCCGTCCCTTCAGATGGTGAAAGCGTGATTCAATGACAGAAAAGACTACGGAACAAGTTGGTATTCCAGCATTGGCAACAACTGACACAATGAAGCAACCCAAAAACAGACAGACTAAGTCTGAAAGAGAGTATGACAACAAATGCAAATAAACATGCATCACCATCGGCAAAGCAGCTCAGAGATGGAGAGAAAATGTTGCAAAAAGTTGAGCCTTCTGCTCACCGTAGCTGTAGTGCGGCTGCAGTATTCATGATCATGTTTTTGTAGCAAACTCGACGCCTAAAATCACTGTCTGTTATCTCAAAGGGCTTTAAAGGCCACACCTTTGCAAAGAAAGCAGGACGATAATTTCACAGGATTGCTGTTATATAACAGCATCACCATCACAATCACAATCACATTCGGGACGATTGAAATAATTGACAATTACTCATAAAGGTTACTGTATAACTGCAGGAAGAGGGCTGTATTTTCCAGAAAACTGCTTACCTCAACTTTAAAGTCCTTTTGATTCTCAGCAAACTTCTTGCATTTCTACCTCTTAGTTACATTAAAAACATAATAAAGATTTGTTTAATTGATTCCTTGAATACTCAGTGCTTTTTTCTTTTACAAAATTTAAAAAAGATCATGACAATTTTTATATATTTTTCCAGGCCAATTAGAAAATCTGATCACTTGTGAAATTCTGCTGCAGTGCTGCACCGTATATCAGTAACACAGGCAACTGAACACTCATAGGCAGTTTTTCATGGACACAATGTGATAAACCCCAGAAAAAGGGTAGAGACTCTTTATGGGAAAAACTTCTTTATACCCTTCTCAGAAATATTTAGCATTAAAGTGCCTACTGAATAAGCTGCAGCCACCAAAACCTGGTGCCTAAAAATCTTTAAAAATCTTGTTTGTTTGCTTGTTGTTGTTTTTGTTTTTTCATTGTGAGAATTAACTGCTTTCCTTTGTTTTGTATCATTGCAAAGTGATTATCTGATATGGATTTTCTAACCTGTTTACTCAGCAAACACATAATGTTTGGCACAAAACATTTTCATACTGTTTACACCTTTAAGTTTGGCCACTCAGTGTAGGAAACTATTTTAATTTGTGTGACAGCTTCTTTTTTAGCCTGATCTGTGTTTGACATAGGATCCTGGAAAACCAAGTGTGTGTGTGTGTGTGTCAGCAGTCCCTCAGGTGCATGCTCCGCTCCTGAAGTGTCAGGCTGTTGTTGTGATAGTTGCGCTGTCCTGATTTGTGTCTCCTTGCTCACTATAGTAACCCAAATCTCCCAGGGCAGCAGGGGAGCCACACCTCATCCTATCTCCCCCGTGTGTGTGTGTGTGTGCAGAACCCTTAAAGCCTCTCCATGTCCTTAATAGGTAGAGTGTTGAGCCTGTGTAGTCCACTGTAGCGTCTGAGGCGGTAATGCTCGGTGATGTTGGACACTGTGATGTTCTGTACACTCTGTGCTGTTTTCATGTTGTTTATCCAGGCCAGCCTACATCACTTGAGTAGTGGCAGCTACTTAAGAGGCTTAGGAGCCAATTAGGGAAGCACACAAGCTGACGCATGCTGAAGTACTCACGTGAGGGATAGTATGATCTTTGCTGTGTATTATTGGCTGGCCAAGTGGGGCTTGATGTATCAGTAAACAAACAGTGTGAAAATCAATAGATTCAATCAGAAACTCTGAGGGCTATAGTATGGATACATGCATGGTGAAGAAGCAATATATGTGACACAGGTGAGCAAACAAGCTTATAAGCACACACAAAGAGAGACATTTGCACACAAAGCGCTGCACACGTTAATGCAAAGACATAATGTAAAGGCACAGATACAGTGCAGCCATTACAAAAGAGTAATGGGCCAGGCAGCTAATGCAGTGGTTAGATAGATCCCACTCTGCCAGGCTATTGTGGTGGACTCCTCGAGAAATGAATTGCAGCTATTGTGATGTCCTACCTTGGCACTTTCATTGTTATGAGTGTCTGTGCATAGGCTAATGTCTCGTCATAATACACCATGCATCATCATGCATGAACACCGCCGCTGCACTAACAGCCTGTAGAAATTGCCTGCACTCACTGCACCAGGATTAACATGTGCGTGTCTTCATGAGCACGTAGATGCACTTGTGTTTATGTTTATTTCTATATAAATTAGTTTTAGTTCTGTCCTGACACTTTTGCAGGTGAAGGCTTAAACAAATGATTTTTTTTGCAATTTCCAGTCAAGCATCCCTACCTCCAAAACAGATGCAATTCAGTCAATTCATTACCAATCCACAGCGGATGCTATCAGAGTCAGTCAACAGCCACTCAATGTTTATCAGGGCCAATTAAGACCAATCAAGCCTATTAGACATCATAATGTTGGCAGACACAGTGATGAGGGCAGAACACTTAATGAGGCTTCACTGAAGAGAAGAGGTAAATGTTCTTGTGGTCACTGAGCAGTCTCCCAAGCACAACGTCCTTCAGACAACTATAAGGAAGTCCCCTCTTCCTCTGATCTCTATTTCTTTCATCTTATTTACTCATCTGCATCCAACGCTCCCCCATCCCACCTCCACACGGAAACCCGCCCAGTCTGCAAGCATACATTGGTTCATGCTCCATGTCCAAGCCAATTGTGCAGCTAAGGGAATTATTTCAGTACATTGCAGGCGGCCAGTGAACCAGTCATCTTTGTGCTATCGCCACAGAGCTCTTCCCTCCCCCCACCTCCATCCACACCGTCTCCTCCCCAGCCCACTTACAGTGTGCCTCCAGGGCAGGGAGCTATACACGTCTCAGCTCGTCTTCTCTTGTCTGGCCCTCATGGCCCCATTGAGCCAGGGTGCCCTGTGGCTTACACCGGCCAGCCAGGCAGCCAGCGACACAGTGCAGGGGGACATGTAGACTAGAATCCAAGTGTTCTCAACATGGGTGATATTCTTATGAAAGCTAGCTTATCTGGAGAGAAGATAGGACACCAGAGGGTTTTTAATCAAACATTTTCAGCACTAAAAAATGTCAGAAAAATAATTTCTCGGCTACAGCTTTGACAATCCCAGTTCAGATAAAGCTGATCAAGAAAATATGGCCCCGTGGAGAATTGACTTGCATCATGCCTTTATAGAATTTTTTTTTTTTAAATCCTCTTTAACAGTAGATTTTCTTGAACATAAAATATATTTCAGCTGAAAAATAAATGTTAAAAAGGGAAAATAACTCAGCTACATAGATAAAAATAAAAGAATACATATCAATACATGAAATAACATAAAAGAATTTAAAAGAATCTAAATTAATGAGGTTATATATGCTGTAATGTTAAAACATTGCCACAATCGACAAAAAATATGAAATATACTCATATACTAATAGATGGAAATACATCAGACCAAAATAAAAGTTGTGTTGTAGTGCACAACCAAAACAGACTGAAAAAGAAACATTGATTCCAGTCAGTACCTCAACAAAAATGGGCAAAAGTGCACCGCTGTAAAGGATGAGATATGCTGGATTCATAGCAAGACAAAATGTTGCACAATTATATTTGTATCTCTTTATTATCTTATTTTCATAGGCCAAAATTATAACTAAAAATCCATTTTGTTTAATTGACAGCTTTGATGTATAGGTCCTTTCCTTTTTGTTGTGAGTAACAATTGTGTAGCTCACATGCGGCCTTTTTCTAATAAATGAAATCCCTTTTCATCACCTCTCACTCCCTTATTGAACCTCTGAAATTGTCTAAAGGCTTTTTTGTATTCATGAATAAGTCGCCCCACACTGAAGTACTATATACATCCAGCTATAACTTTGTATTATCCGATTCTTTCATTTGGCTAATTCTGTTTTGCACATCACTAACACCACCACTTAGAGACACTAGATACATTTTCTTTTTGTATCTTTTTTTTGGCCCTGCATTGCGACATTCAGGGCGTGATTGTGTAATCATCATCATACTCCTGTGAAAATCAATGACAGGTCCATGTTCTATTCCTGGCTACTAGAAATGGCCCTTTTTCTAAGAGTAGAGACTGGAGAGAGAGAGAGAGAGAGGAAGGAGGAGAGGGAGGAGGGAGGTGAGGTGGGGAGAGGAGAGGAGAGACTGTCCGATGCTGGTTGGCATGGTAACCTGGCCAGGTGAAAGGGAGCCTGGGAGAAGGGAGGGAGTGGGGGGGGGCTTTTGTCTCACGGGAATAGCCTATCAGCAGCCAGCCTATCCCCCACAATCCCCTGCAGGCTTATGTGTATCATCACTGCCCTCTGGGTTGCTGTGGAGGAACAGGGCTCTCCTCACCTCCACATAAAAGACACTCTGTGCTGTGCAGTAAACATACACTACACACTCTGCTTATTATTCTTTGGTTTTCCAAAAGCTGTAATGCTGATGTTTTCTTTTTTCCCTAATGGAGGCTACAGATACAGCACCATATTTCTAGGTATAATCTTTGGATGAAAAATAGACATGTTTGGGACTGCAACACACTATTATTTGCCATCATCCTCCCCTCTTCCTCATAAACACATCACATATTATTGGTTTCCAAAGAGGAGCAGTGCTTTCCCTGCGTCTGTTAATTTGTGTGAAAGGCAGTGAGCACTATTTATTAATACCGTGCATACAGCAAGGTATTAATAAAGTACTAAAATCCAGCGTAATATATAAGCACAGATTTTAATGAAGATGAACTGGAGATGATTCACTGAGACAAAGTGATTCTCAGTGAGTGATAAGATAATATTTATGATGAAATCAGCCTTCTCTGTCAGGCAGCTCAGCCCTGTGTGTTTGCTGTGTGCTTTGCCCCATGTGTTGTGTTTAGGCTCAATTAGATATCAGGGGAGTTGATTCCTAATGAGACAGGGGACTCCCTTTTTCCTTCTTCACCTCCTCTCTTTCTTTCTTTTCCTCCCTTTTCTCTCCTCATTCCTCCCTGCAGTGCTGCTCCCATAATTCCACTGGATATTAAAGAAATACATCAACACAACAATTACAGGGCCACAAAGTGTGCCTCGGGGCTGGCTCAGCTGGGCTCCTTGCAGACACAACCACATATACATAGACATGAGCTGATGCATGTTTAAACACACTTGGACACAGATGGAGACACGTGCCTCATCTCTGAGCCCTCTTCATGTTGCACAGACACTCACGTTGTTGAGTGTTTGTTTGCTTTTGTGTCTTCTAACAGATTAATCTCATAACAACATGTCATGCTGTAAAACAGATTTCATTTAATGTTTGTCACATATTAACTGTGGAGCTGCTGTCTGCTGCTCTCACATATAAACATAAAATAAAAGGGACTTTAATAGACAGAGAAGCATATAAAATATACAGATACAAATAGATTTTTTGTATGCCAATGTCAGTAACAGTGATGATGGTAAATGATGAGTGCCTTGTCGGTACAACAATATCAAACTATTTCTGGAACAGTTTAATTAAGTCTAATTTATCCGTTATTTATCTAACATTATTTATGTTTCAATCACAGTATTTTCTAGTTATAGAATTAACTTCAAAATCCATATATGCTTTGTTGCATCCTTCAATGTAACAATGTGCTCGAGAGTGGATTTATTTTTAACTTTTACACATTTTCAAATAGCTGCATGCTGATGTTGCTTGAACAGGAAGCTGTATTTGGGTGTGACTAGCCACCAACCTCAGCATCGATTGTCTGTGAGATCAAAAGCATCCCCCTCAATCCCTCCACACAAGGTGATCGGTTGGCTCTAGTTCACATATAACACATCTTTTTTTTTTAACGAATCAAAGCAGAGAACATCAAATATCACACTACTTATTTTGAAATATTTTCTTTTTAAACATTTAATAATATACTGTGTGATTTTTCAGTCAGTGCAGTATTTTTTTAAATGTTAAACCATTCGGTCAGCCCGTGTATCAGCACATCATATCATGTCACAGAGAAAATAAGTGTTACCTGCAGATATGTGCTATTAACATAAGTCTAGCTTTGATGTATTTCCCCTCGAGATACTGGATGCTGAAATTCCTTTCATGCTTATTGTACAGGACATCCTCTACACACCTCACGGCCAAAGCTGTCTTGATCTCCCCGTCCTTGCTTTTTGTCACCCAGCACAGTTTCCCACTCAACAACATGGCCCTGCGTCACCTCTGAGCCACTTACACTGCAAAATGAAAGTAGATGTGCATTAAAACGATAACGTTTAAGTAAAGCCTGGGCTTTTTTCCCCCTCACTTTTCCAAATGTGTCTCACAAAAAATTCATACTTGTCATGCAAAATAAATCAGCGTTCTTTTCCATAGCCAAGCCCCAAATGGCTGCAGAGTGAATAAGAGATGAGGCTTAAATGTTTGCAACCTCTTGCCTGACACTTCGCATCACATCACTGAAGTCACGCTTTGTGTGTTTGTGTTTATGTGAGTGTATATGCAAGAGCTCGCGCACACATCAGCGTGCTTGCACAGGCTTGTGTGGGTGTGAGTGTATGTGAGCATCTGGGAGCAGAGGGTTGTTATACACTCTGCTGTGGGTGTAATGAGGCATGTATGTCGTTAGTGTGTTGTCTTCAGAGTGTTGTTAGAGCATCACTGTACCATTTAGGACCCTCAGATACAAGATTCACACAGAGGCTGCCTCGGCCTGTTTCGTGCCTTCAACACAACTTTAAAGGGAAGCTGTATGTTCAGTTACACTATATTCACAATGATCGAAATACTTTAGGTATCTGATGTAAGCAACTTATTTTCCATGCAAGCCCCATAACACTGTTAGACGACACTTCATGTCAATAAAATGCCACAAACCAGCATTGCTTTTTGATTTTTTCAGTATGATTAAAAAGTGCAAAATATGTAAAGTAACCATTAGAATCTAGTCGTAGTCAGTTAATCAGGCCAAAAATGCCACTTTGAAATAATCAGCATATAGGCCAGTGCCTGCACACACAAGGCAACTTTGTCGGTGGCAAAGTTTGCCAATGCCAGTGCACACAAATGGAGACATGCAGACAACTGTGAATTAACCAGCTAGGTTGCTAGGTAGGAGATGGTTATTGGCTGAAAGTTGAGCGGCTGTGGCACCAAGAAAATACAGTTTTAAATTATTTAATTTTTTTAGCATTTTTAAATACGTATATGTAATATAAATTTCATGATAAAGATTTGAGTTTATTAATATCTTAAATTATTTAACAGTGTATTGATTGATTTATTAATTCTAATACTATTTATTGATACCATTGTTTATTTCATAGTTTCCCACGTCGGGGCTCTATACTGGTTTTGTCAAACCTATTTTAAATAGAGAAATGAATCTTAGTCCTTTGCTTTTGCTATTCCTTTGAACGATATATAACTCAAGTACCTACAGTATGAGGCTTTATAGAAAATAAATCTCACAAGATATCTTCCTCTCCTTTTCTCCTCCTTATGTCCGCACCAGTCCCCGCCATGATCACATCGTACCCCAACACCACGCTGGCAACACAGGGTGAAGAGAAGAAGATGAGCTGCACGGCGCACGGTGAGAAACCCATCATGGTTCGCTGGGAGAAGGAGGAACGCATCATCAACCCCGAGACCAGCCGCTACGTGGTTTCTGTCAAGGAGGTGGGCGATGAAGTCATCTCCACCCTGCAGGTAGGAGGCTCTGCCACTTGAAAGTGTAAAATTCAACTTAGGTCTGTATATTGGAATTTTTGATATTTATTTTATATATAAAGCCAATGCAGATGGAGGTTTAATCATATTTCTACTTTTTGCTTGACTGTGAAGTCCTTCTATTGACTGCTCATTGCTCATGTAATCCGCTCCTTCCTCCAGGGAATGTATTATTTCTTGCAACTTTCAAACAAACATGCGGCTAACTGCAAACATAACAAACATGATTTAACATGACATAAAATATTAAAATATTAATTTAAGGTCCATGTCGAGTGAATCAACATGTTTTCCAGATAATACTCATCTGCCTCAACAGTTAACACATTTTTTGTAACTGCTGGTTTATTTAATCAGAGTTCTACTGAGAGAAACATTACAACGATTCTACCCTTAAAAAAAGACCTCCACAAAGGCCAAGCCCTATCTTGCAGTGTCGATGAAAGTGTGTGTTTCACCCTGTGATTCGAATCCACGGATGCACAATTATAATGGGTTCTTTTTTGGCCTATGCAGCACGGTTCTACCAAGTTATGTGAAGATTCGACCTGTAGTTTTTCTGTAGTCCTGTAGTCTGATGTGTATCACCACCAGTGGCCAGTGGACACCCAACTGCACAGTATGTTTTATGTAATCTCATCCCTTTCCATCAGATCATGCCCACAGTGAGGGAGGACTCTGGCTTCTTCTCATGCCATGCCATCAACTCATTTGGTGAAGACAGAGGAATCATCCAGCTCACAGTGCAAGGTATGTCTTCACCTGCCTCCACTGCTCAAAGAAAATAAAACACTGAACTTTTCAGCCTTCACAACAGCTGCAGATAATGGCTTTTCAATGCCTGATATTTTAAGTTTAATAATAACAATGTAACAAAGTGTTTGTCTCCGTTGTGCCTTGTAGAGCCCCCTGACCCCCCAGAGGTGGAGATCAGAGAAGTGAAGGACAGGACCATTGCACTGCGTTGGACTATGGGTTTTGATGGCAACAGTCCAATCACAGGCTTCGATATCGAGAGCAAGAACAAATCAGGTACAAAAAAGTTCATGGGAGCAAAAATAAAATGATTTGACATAGCATTGGTTCAAGTATGTAAAGAATCATGTGTTCTGGTTTATTATCCTTCTGTTCACTTTGTCTCAGCACTATGATTTAACACAGCCTGCCCTAATGCACTTAGCTTTGACTTTAGCAACCCCAATAAACCTCGCCCCCTCCCCTCCACAGCCTCCTGGGATACCGCTCAGAAGACCAAAGATGTCTCACCTCAGCTCAACCAGGCCACCATCATCGACCTGCACCCCTCCTCCACGTACAACATCCGCATGTTCGCCAAGAACCTGATCGGCAAGAGCGAGGCCAGCAATGAGCTCACCATCACCACTGATGAAGCAGGTGAGAACAAACTGACAGAGGATATGATAGATTTGGTACGGATCTAAAATCACACAAAGATGTCTCAGACACTTGTCTTTCAATCTTTTTCAATTCATATACAGTTATAGTAAGTTCAGTTGAGTTGAGTAAGAGTAATTTGTTACTATGCACAACAAATCATAGGACCAAATACATGAGTGGAGGTGGAGAGTGAAAGACGAAAGGTAAAAAGAGGTGAAGGGCCGACTGAGTCAATTCATTAACAGCCTGGTGACATCAGCTCCATTGGCTCTGTTGCATTATTGAACACACGCTGACCTCGCACTAAAAGCAGAAAATTTCAATTAGCGGCCTCAGTAGTAAATGTCACACTACGGTCAATAGACTGAGGCTGGACCCCATCTGCAAATCAGCCCCCCTATCCCTTCATCTCCTCTCTCTGCCACCCCCCACAAAGCTCGCCTCCTCACCTCCAGCACCTCCTATAAATACAACCGGCACATTTGTTATAATAGCTAGACTCAGACTCACTTCTGCACCTTTGTTTTGAAGGGTTTTGTGCAGAACAATGTAGTTTGCAACAGCATTCTAAAAATGATTTGAGACAGTTGTTGGGTGGTTACAGATCTCTAACATGTACATATTGGTGATCTGATCTCAGCTCCTGATGGACCACCTCAGGACGTGCAGCTGGAAGCCCTCTCCTCTCAGAGCATCAGAGTCACTTGGAGGGTGAGTTATTCTAACTCTGTGAGTTAAAAACGTGTCTGTGTTTCAATGAGGTGAGTATGTATTTGTGTCTGGATAGGTACAATCTGGCTTGTGGCTGAAAATTACTGTTTCTATTCCCCAAAGAAATGTCAGCCCTGTTCTCCCCTTTAAGTCAGTGGCATTAACATGTGTCCTGGGTGATCCAATAACAAGTGGACAGCTGTGGAGTGAATGTATCCAGAGCTCTGTGTGGATGAGTCTTTGTACTCAGCATTTAATCTGCTACTGCTCCAGTTGTGCTGCTCAGCAGCGAGCAGCAGAAGATTGAAGGTGTACTGGTCATCTCCCAGGTGTGACTTTGGTTAGTCTGTTCCTGAATAAATAAAGGTGTAAAAAGAACCCTGTGTGTAGCCACAGTATGAATTGTCACGTCCGGTGATTTAGGTGAGATAACCCATTTTCTAAAAGTAATTGTTTCTGTTGTATGTCATCAAAAAATAAAATTAGCCTCAAGTGACGATTGTAATCACAGTTTACTTCCTCTATGTCTATCTGAACATGGAAACCATGAGCGCTGTTTAAGCGCAAAAAAATGTGCACATTTCCCTCGGCCATGCAGCTTGAAAAGACAATTGTCTGTGTTTGGGGGTAGTTGATTTATTTTTTATTTATTTTTGGATTCGAGCTCTCCTAGTGTGATCTCATTATCTAAGATGCTTTCAGGGGCATGAATAAAAAACTAAACAGGGAACCTAACCTGGACCTTAAAGCTCTCGGTAGAAATGCCACTCATGGGAAGAGCAGAGAACATAGATATGTTATAAGAGTTATTGGAAAATGTATGTAATTTAAAGCAAGCCTCTTTAGTCTCTGTTATATGTAAATTGCTGAATCATCGTTCAGTAACTCAAAGGGGTCATTGAGACCTTTCTGCACTCCCATGTGAGAGTGGATGCCGCCTGTCCAGACAGAAGACCTTGGGGTGTCTCATTTTCTTGAGGTATGCTTGTAGGACACTGGCCCTGTCGGTTTTGTTGACAAGATAGCTCAGAAGAGGGCCTTGTTCTTGTAACAGCCTGGTTACATTGAGCTGAGTGTCGGGGACGTTGCCAAGCTGAAACCAGAACATAATAAAACCCAATTCATAAGATTATAAATTCAAAGATTACTGACCAGAGAGATTATTTATTCATCATAATAGAGCTTGGGCTGAAGATGTTATTCATCAGTCTCTGACTAAAATGTTGACTTATTTGTCTTGTGGTACTTTTGCACTCAAGTAAAACAAAAAGCAGGGATTGTTCAACCCTGTTGTCTCAAATAACCCGTATCATTCTCTTGTCAGTCGCCGAAGAAGCACCTCCAGAATGGAGCCATCAGAGGTTACCAGGTGGGCTACAGGGAGTACAGCTCTGGTGGAAATTACCAGTTCAGTGTGATCAGTGTGGAGACCACAGGGGACAATGCAGAAAGCCTGGTGCTGGACAACCTGAAGAAATTCACCCAGTATGGAGTCGTGGTGCAAGCCAGCAACAGTGCTGGGACAGGGCCTTCCTCCACAGAGGTGGCTGCTACCACACTGGAGGACGGTAAGACAGGAATATGACATTAAAACCCAGTTAAATTTCAATGATGTACAGGATATTCTAAATAAAACAGTAACACAAAAGCATTAAAGTAAAGACAGTCTGATACAACGTAATAAGATTAGTACATTAGTACATAGATACTACCAAAACCAACAAAGAATTCTACAAATATATGAAATGTGTTCAGTATATTTGGATTCATGTTAACTTTGTCCTACCAAGGGTGATGCTGACACTGTTCTCAAAGCAGAGAGACAGCTTGGTTTAATTTGTGAGGATATATCACAGCCTAGTGGAGATCAGAGGGTGCTGCCACATAGTGTTTGTCTTATAGTTTCTACTGAGAGTTCACCGTATTCATAGTCTGCCTACTGGTTCTTTCCCTCAGTCCCCAGTCGTCCTCCAGAGAACGTCCAGGCCACGGCCACGTCTCCAGAAGTCATCTCTCTGTCCTGGCTGACCCCTCCCAAAGACGCTCTGAATGGAAACCTGCTGGGCTTTAGGGTCATCTACTGGGCCAACCTGCCTGATGGAGGTACACATTTTTAACTGTACACTTAAAAATATTAAGAACATAAAATGTTATTTAGATTGGTCTCAGGACTCTGCACTTCATCGTTGTATAAAATTACAAGCTGGTTGATTGCATTTTTAATCAGGAATTGAAGTGCAACCCTGAGTTGATCATAGCAGTGGCAGATAAACAGGGGGAAGAATACAAAGTGAAAAAATATATACGAAATAATTAAATAGATTCAAAAATGAATAAATAAATGTAAAACATAAATCTGAAATAAATGTAAAGGGAAGTTAATAAATAAATATAATACATTCAATAGAAATGTTAATAAATGAACAGATTATCATTAATGTTAGAAAAAATAAAGAAGCAAATTAAAACAGAAATATCAATTTATCACATTATATCATTCAATTAATTCTATATTTACTGCATTTTCATAGATACATATTTTTTAACATTAATGTTGGTGCATTAATGTTAAATATACTTTTGCTACATTTATTTATAGTGTCATGTATTTATTATTGATTTATGATAAAACAATCCTCTGAGGAGTGAGTGCTTTGCTGCTTTTCATTGACATCTGTTTTGTTTGCCTGTGCACTAGTACTCCACTGATCAACAGGTGGCAGTAACACACTGAGCTATGCAGCAGTGCACCAGCAAATACAGGCAAGAAGATGACTGCTAGTTCTGAAAACACAAACGTAAACAATGGTGGAAATAATTTAAAAATCTGCTTTGCAAATGTTCTATGAGCAAAGAAATTAAATCAAAACAGTTGTTAGACCTCAACGATATAAACAATGCATTTGTGTTTCTAACACTGAATGTAAATATAATAGTTTATGTGCAAGAAAGCTCCTCATGACCCAATGAAGAGTCTTCTCTCAGACTGGAATGATCAGAGCTGAGCGTTCAGAACTTTCTGTACAGGAGACACACAATGGATTTTGAAATGGCCTAAGTAGGTGGAAAAAAAACAAAAAATAAAAGTATTTATTGTAATATATTATGAAAATAAATAAAAATGTAATACATAAATCACTTGAATTATCCAAAAATTAAACAATTAAGCCAATAATTGAACATTTTAATTATTATGTATCACTTTCCCAAAAGGATTTCCGTGGAAAGGATTTTCTGGCCAGCAATTGAATTGTTGTTTTATTACTAACAAATATAGAAAACCACGCAGAGGAGACTAGAGAGAGTAACTTGTTTACTGTTGATCTCAGTTTTTTTCTATCCAGTATTTTCTACTTCATATTAAGGTTGTGAGCTGAAAATATAATATGATGTAATATTTATTGTTATTGATGCTAATGAGTTAGCTTAGTTACACAGGTGTATTCTGGGTATCTGAGTAACATTTACCACTGACCAAAAGTCTGCATGGTCCTGTTGGTCCGACAGTATGCCATGCCATTGTCACATGCCGGGTTTGCATCAGTGGGACTGGTTGTGACAGCACGATTACCTTTGACCCCTGTACTGTCACATCATGTTGGCCTGCCTATAGAACATGAACGCTGCAGACTTGACAGCCAGCACTAGTCTGCATGGTAACAGTCGATAGCTCTGTGGGTGAATTCTCAAAGTCAAATGTCAGTGTTATCGTTTATAAATGGTTTGGCATGTATTTAATGTAAATAAAACATAATTAGCACTCAACACTCCATAGTGAGCATGCATCTTTTGCAATGAAACTGTTTTACACTATTCCTTTTATACCACTCACTCACAGTGGTATAAATAGAGCCATTCATCAGTATGAGAGGATGTGCTGTTAGTGACCAGCAGAGGGAAGTAAAGCCCTACCTAACAAACACTGGTGCAGGTTGTATCAGTGCTCCAGGGTTTTTAGATTGTGTTCACTGCAGTTTACAGCTGTGTTTGTTTTGTATCCCTTTCTGGTTGAAATTTGTTCTGCACTCAAATATCCTCATCACTTCAAATACGCTTTGTGATAAACAAAGAAAAATGCTCCAATTGTACATGCTTCATCTTCAGTAAGCCTGCACTGTCCTGATATTAATTAGGAGGCTAATTATGGCTTGGGAGAAACAGGCTTAGAACAAAATGTACTTAAAGAAAATATTTTTTACATGACCAGCATATTACAATTAATTGTCATGAACTGAAAACACACTGTGAATGGGTCAAAGTCCTTAGATGATAACACTCAAAAATAGAGCCTAGTCAATCACAATGTAGCCCCACCATAAAGTATACCCTGCTGTCTACTTTACTGTAAATTTGGCCATAATTAACATCATGAACACCGTGCTCCATTGAAGAAGACTTAAACTACCAATTGAAACCATACAATCATTAAGACGGTGTTCACTGAGATTATGACATGTAGGGTCAATTTCTCATAGATTTCAACAATTAGACACATTTTTGCAACCAGTGAAGTCGCCCCCTGCTGCACATTATAAATAATGCAGCTTAAGCTACATTGGCTTCACTTTTCAGACCCGGAGGTTGTTGTTTGATCTGGACAGTATGACTGGATACTGGACACAAACTGTCCTGGAGTCCTGCAATTGGTATTTTAGACATTGAATTGCTCATTATAAGCCTTAGAAGAGGAGATTCAGCTGGCTACATGGATCGTTGGAGAGAAGTAAGAAGAGAGAAATGAGGAAGACAACCCATTGTTAAGAAGTAATCTGGACAGGGAGTGACACAGAAAGACATTAATAATTCAAACTATAACAGCTGAGGGTAGCAGGTTGCCAGTCAAGGCCTGCCACTGCAGCAGACCTTGGACGCAGGGTTGTTTAAGCTCTGTGATTGAATATGACATTATGTCCAAGGCTGTGCTTTGACACTCTTGGGCCTGACATCTACTTTTATGTATGTGGTCTGCTGTATAATATATTAGTTACATGTCTGGACCAGTGGCAGCTTGTCATATCACTGTGGCTTTATTTACAATAAGAAACCTGCAGTGAATAAGACCTTTGACCTGATGCGTCCTCACTAAATCTGACTTTACACCACCACTCTCTCCTGTCCTGTTTTCTGTCTGTCAGAGCTCGGAGAGATCAGGAATGTGACAACCTCTAAACCCTCTCTGGAGCTGGACGGACTGGAGAAGTACACCAACTACAGCATCCAGGTGTTGGCCTTCACCAGAGCAGGAGACGGTGTTCGCAGTGAACAGATTTACACCCGTACCAAGGAGGATGGTAGGAAGATTAAGTCACCTCTCCAAATAAAACCACAAGGGCAGCAATCACATTGCACTTGTTAAGGCAAATTTCTCACTCAAGCTGCTTTACAGCTATGCTGAGACTGAAGTGTAAGTTGGATTTGCTGCTGTAGGGCCTCAAGGAATTACAGTATGTCTTATCTTTACATTAGATGGAGAATTGTCAGCTTGGCAGATTTGAGAATATTTTGTAGCAGGGAATGAACCCCTGTGGTAAAAATGAGGCAGCAGCAGGTTCTTAAATATGCTTATTAAGTGGAGAGCTGTAGCTGTAAATTATATGTAGCAGGAACTCCTATAAAACATGACTTTCATCCATTTGTTATCTAGCTTTATAATCAGTGTAAAATGCAGCATAAAAATCGTCAGAGTAATAATATTAACTTAATATGGGAAATATATCAACTAGATCATCTTTTCCTTTCAGTTCCTGGGCCACCGGCGGGTGTGAAGGCAGCAGCTGCATCAAACTCAGTGGTGTTTGTGTCCTGGCTTCCTCCTCTCAAAGTGAACGGCATTATCAGGAAATACACTGTTTTCTGCTCCAACCCACACCCCACGGTATGAACATTTATACTTAAAAGAATATATAATTAGACAGTTTAAATCTACAAACAATTTAGTATTTTTAAACGTTAAATTAAAGAAGAAACTATCAATCATGATTAATCATGATAATAACTTAAAGGGATATGCTGTTGTTATACATTTGTTATTGTCAACAAATTCCAAGAAAAGACCAAAACCAACAATGTGTTAGTCTGTCTGTCACTACTTTCTAATTGTTGGATCTTGGTTGATTTATTTATTTTTGCCAAATGAAGGATTTCAACTGAAAGGCCTGGTTGGCATATGCAGTTTTTACAAAAGAAATATAACTGGATAGCTAACGGGTGTGTTTCTAATCATTTTTGGACAACAGTGGAGCTCTTTCACACAGAGAAAAGGGACATATTGGGCTTTACACACAAAATATTTAGCAGAAGCAGAATACATTTATTGTTGGGGTTGTGTGACATTAAGGAAACTATGGAACATCACCAGACTGATCCTTTGATATTGAGTCAGCATTAAATGTTGATGTAAAAAAAAAATATATATAAGTATATCATCTGCAGCAGCACGTTCTGACAATCCTGAATGTTTTTCCTCTTCCAGGTGAGCAGTGAGTTTGAAGCAGCGCCAGATGTATTCTTCTACCGCATCCCCAACCTGAGCAGGAATCGTCAGTACAGCATCTGGGTGGTAGCTGTCACTGCGGCGGGCCGTGGAAACGCCAGTGAAATCATCACTGTCAAACCCATGGCTGAGGGTAGGTGGAGCTCATCTTTGCTGCAGTTTGACAGTCAGAGCTGAATAAAGCTGAAATACTTATTATATATATAGATATAGTACTGGGTTTCACATATGATCCATAGGCTTAGATTTACTTGTAAATAAAAAACACAGAAGTCATACTCTAAAGCAGGGGTGTCAAACTGATCCAGTAAAGGGCCGAGGGGCTGCAGGTTTTTGTTCCAACCAAGAAGAAACACACCTGAATCCAATCATTCAATCAGCTGAACTGTCTTCACTCAGCTGATTAGTTATCAGTA
>CAFUXE010000100.1:427527-481659 GCA_903364295.1 Serranus cabrilla | reverse complement strand
ATACTAATAATATTCAGTGTTACATGTTACACATGTTTTACAGTACGTTCACTTAACTGTATTGTTATTGTTGGCACTTGCACTAAATGTTTAAATTGCAATAAATAGGCTTAGTTTTGCAGCCAAATGTTGAGAGTTTTCTGTTTTTTAAGAAATAAAAGCCAAATGCTTGAACATTTAACAACCACATCATTTTCGTTATGCATTATTTGTTTTGGTCGTTTAAAAATGCAAAAAAAAAAAATCTGATTAATCGATCGATAAAGTGCTAGTTTAATCGATTCCAAAAAGAATCGATAGCTACAGCCCTAAATGTATACATCTCAGACAGAAAATACAGAACAACGACCTCTCTTAATCCAAAATGACTGCAGGGGTGTAACATTAATAAGGGCCTATAACACTGCCACAATAATACTATGTGGAATGATTTCTAACCTTGTGTATAGTTTGGAAAACTGTCACTGTATAGTCAGTTTCATTTTACTTTCCCCAGCACAGAATCATCTGTCAAGACTTCCCAGCAGTGCACAAGCAAACCAGCTTCCTAATGACCACTGGACTCCATGATTCATTCGCTCAAGTGAAGACGTTGAATTGAATGTGAATGTTCTCCTCTTCAGCTCCCAGCTAATTAACTGTTCATAACAAAGCAGGTAAGCCTTTCATCTGCTACATTAATGTAAATGATATATATAATAATAAAAGCTCATTCCAATTCATTACCAGCACTTGAGGAAAAACAAAAGCAAACAGTGTGTATGTGGCAGTGGGATAACGACATATCCTCTCCTTATGTATTGAGGCTGTTGTTTGAGATGGTAAAGTTAGCATATGAAAGCTGGCTGACTTCCTTATTCATCTCTATCTGATGCTGACATGTTTACTAATTAAAGTGAGTCAGTTACACCCCAGACTTCAGTTTAATTGGTACTATTACTCTTGAGGACAGCTTTCCAGCGGCAGAAAAATGGGTTAAAAGTAGTGATTAATAGTGGTTCACATATAATGAAGTTCAAGTGACTAATAAAGTTAGCTTACACATTGTCATTGCCATCTTTATGGCCACTGTAGGGCCTCTGGCTCCAGATGTTTCTCCCTTTACAGTATGCCCTGGAGATTAATTCAGCTCAGTGTAAGTACAAAGGTCACAATCATATTTTTCATAGAATATTTGTACAAGCTGTAGTTCTTAATTGTCCTCCAGCACTTAGGGGGTGGGTTATTTTCAGAGTATGTTTAATATTAGTGATTAATAAATATGTGAGAGAGTAGAATAAAATGTCCCCTGAGCTGCAAACTGCTGCAATCGTGCTTGTCTGATGTGCGGAGCTGTCCATGGTGCTGATCATGTAACAGTTCCAAGGTTTGTGTTTTACTGACTTTGTTTTGCACTCCTAACTTACTGAAGCCTCTGACTCCTTGTGTATCAACTGTAAGATTTCATAATGGTGTGATGACATGTAATAAATAAATAATAGGCTGCACCACCTGGCTCCCCATTACATGGGTCATATACAAACTATACATTACTTTTTATAGGTGCTGTACGAGCAGTTCAGGAGACTGATGTTAATGTCCTGTTTAAAACCAAAAGTCCATGTTCAGCTATTTAAAAAACACTGATGTGATGTACGTAGATTTACCTTCAATTGTAACTTAAGAGACGTCACAAACATAAACCACAATCATTCTGGGGACGCATTAATCTTCACCACCAGTAGGGAACAGAGGTTACAAACAAACAGTCTATGTGATTGGCTGAACAGACTGGATGGCTTGTTGTACATGTTAGATACCACGAAATATTTGTGAGTTTTGTTGATGTTTTGCATTTTTAGTAAATAGCTTCGCAGCATATCTGGTATATCCAGCAGAAACGTCTTTCACTCACATATGTATAACAACATTATCGCAGTATAAGGAAGATACAGTTTGCCTTCCAGCTGAAGTTGTTCAAGTGAAACTAATGGCATAGCAGCATGGTTTCCCCAAAGAACATTAGCATGCAGAGTATAGTCCACCCAGCAGCATACATCAAACTCTACACACGACTCTTCTCTCTCCGTCAAAAAGCAATTGTAAACACTCGGAGGGCATAATTAACGGGGCGAATAAGCAACATTTTTACCACTCTGTTGCACAACATAACTATAATCTATCTGCAGAAGCTCCAGCTCACATTTACTGCAGGTCCAAAAATCCGTAGAATTTACAAACACAGCTACAGTTCGTAGCTGTTCACGATGGACGGCAGCCCTACAAGTGACTGGGAGGTGTGGAAAACCAATCCAGTGAACAACAAAAAAAGATGCATGTATCTCAAGCCAAAAAATTAATTAGGAGGAAATGTATCCAGATATTCTGCATTACGTGTTGTTTCTGTTGGATCAGTCGTCTGATTAGCTGGCTCACTTGAGTGTGACTTCATTGTTTGTGTCAGTAACAGCAATGAGCAGACAGGTGGGAGGGGAGGTGAAGCCTTGGCCAGTGGAGGCGACATTTTCATACTGGTAGATTTAACTTAAAAAAGGTTTAAAAATACATTTACACAGAATTATTTAATCCTTACTGTGTGTGTGTTTTAAGGGATAGCTTGGATGTTTGAAGTGGGGTTGTTTAAGGTATGTAGTCAGTGTAATACCTACAGTAGATGGCAGTCTGCACTGTTTGGGGAAGCAGGCAGGAGAACCGCCAAAGAAGCTAAGTAATGTACTGCTGTGAAGGGGGGCAGAACCTAAACCTGCCCTTTTCCTAATGGCCAACAGGGGGCGACCTCACCGTTTGAAAGATAAGTAAATATTATAAATCAATAGGAAGACGAACCCTACTTCTGACTTGATTTATTAAGTGACCTAACATTCTAATGAGTGTGTGGTCTAAATGACTAGTTTCACGTCTACTGCAATACAGCATGATGTTCATTTTGTAAATCATACTCCTATTTAGAGTAACATACATGGTGTCAGACAGTCCTTTCAGACAGACAACTGAAGCTGTTATCTCCATCTATGCTCTCTTTAAAGCCACCAGACTCCTTTGACAAAAATAATAATCTTACCTCAGAACACAGCAGTTGCTACTCTAACGCTTAATTGGTTAGGTTGTTTTTTTATTGTGTTATTGTCTTTTTACTTTCAAGTTTAGTTCAGAAAAGTCACAAAATAGCACAAACAAATGAATGGATAGAGGCAGCCTTAGCCTGCAGCAACTCCCGAGCAATTCTGCAAAGTAAAAGTGCTGTTTTCTTCAAAGGAGTCTGGGGGCTTTGATGAGGGCACGGAGCAGCTTTAGTTCCCCATTGAAAGGGCTGTTCCACATGGTAAAGCGGTGAAAATATTCGAAAATATAAACTGATAATGTTAACTTTAGGTGTACAACTTTCCACAGCAGTACAGTACTGAGCACCTCTGCTGGTTCTTCTACCTGCTTCTCCAAACTGGTGTGTTCAAACTGCGATTCACTGTAGGAAATACACTACAGACTATGGACTTCCTTTAAAGTGGCTCTGTAATATTGTAGATTAAATCAGACATTCTCAAGTGTATTATAAGGCAGTCTGTGAATTTTAACAGCTCTCCTGTGAAATTTTATGCAATTCCTCTGAGAAATGATGTGTGATATTTTAATAACCAGTGAGGTTCTATGTAAGAGGTGATGATGCTACTATAGCACTGATCCTGTTTTGGCAATTTAAGAGTCTGCTGTTTTCTTCTCCTAAATGAACCATTTACATTCCACTCCTCACTCACTGATGTTTGTCTCTCTCGCCCTGCAGAGCCTGACAGAAAGCAGGATTACCTCGGTGGCCGGGTTACACTGAGGGGAGGCACCACCAAAGCCTGTTGACAGTTTAGATGGATTACAGATTATTTCAGTGTAATCTCTGTTCATTGTTTAAAGAAGGATTAGGGTCAGTCTACATGTCTCACAACAAATAACGGAGAATTGCAGATTAAAATATTTGTTTCAGATCAATAGGTGAGAAAAGAATCACATTAAATCAACACGCTTCAATGCTATTTGAACATTTCCTCTGGAGTTACAGATGCCTTTTCTTTCTAATCACTTTATCAGTCTTTAGTCAGCAAAATGGAGTTTTAAGGAAATCCATCCCCGACCACTTTTCCCCATCTCAGCTTGCTGTCCCTTTACACTGATCAGCAACTTTTAACACTCTTATCTCATTAATTTAATAAAAAGCGCTCCAGTCCACTTTGGATGATGAAACAAATGGCTTTGCCAAGCAGCCACCGCAGCCACCACTCTCACTGTAATTAAAGTGCGCTGTAGGTGAGCACAGCAAGAGGCCACTTAAATGTTGATGCATTGATTGAAGGACAGTATTAAAGAAGAAATTCTCAATAATTACATTTTCAGAGTGAACAGATTTTATACAAATGACTAAGACATTGTCTGTAATATTCTCAGTTAGCCTAAGATTAAACTGCTGATGAGGAATATCCTTGATTATTCAACTAGTTAGTGTATAATATGTTGCTACCCTCCCTAGTCAGTTAAACTATTATAAAAGTATTATAATTTTATTAATGTGCACATTTAAATGATATACTGACGCAATCTGCAGTGAAATGTCATGTATTCCAAAAAACAAGCATATCTTAACTACTTGTGTTATAATCAGGGGTGTTTCCTAAATACTTATTTTCCCAGTTATATTGTTTTGGATAAATATTTGTTTGTTAATTTGTTAACCATTATTTTAATTTTGGTACAATGGTTTGTCAGCCGATTTGGTTATCAGACCATTGAATGTGCGTTATCAGTGGTTATCAGTGGCTTACTCCACCTTCTAGCAGGTCCAGCAGGTTGGTATTAGCTCTTTAAATGAGCTGCTATATAAATTTGCCAGGGTATGGGGGTAAAAAGCACAAAAGGTTGCTGTCCTGGAGCATGGAAGGGGTGGCGGGTGGGACAAACAAACCCAGGACTTTCCCCAATGATCTTTCTAGCCCTAAACTTAGAAAAAGTAGTTTTGTAGCCTTAAATAGATGAAACTGTGGCCTTTTTGTGATTTAACCTAACAAATTTGGGAGTGAAATGTGAAACTGGACTGATAACAACCTACTAGAAGGTGGAGTAGGCCCTACCTGCACATCCTTACAGGATGATAAGCATTGCTAAATGCAGAGAGCGTTATAACGTACAGGTCAATAGTTTTGAAGAAGAATGTAAAATGTTAATCATGCTTGTTGCAATTTCCCAACATTTCAGTGGCATTTAAATGTATTTCTTTTGAAAATTGTGATAAACAATTTAAAAAGGCTGTTATAATTTACTCAATATTTTTTTTATATTTGCTCCAGACTATGTTTGAACTTCCGTTTACATGTCAGGGAATTCTAAAATTAATGAAATCATTTCTGGGTCAAAGTAAAGCCACCCCTCCAAACTTGTACCAGACAGAACTTTAATAAACAGTCAGTCTAGTAGCCCTGCTGGTGGCGCCTACAGGCTGCACCGTTCTTCACAACTATGTGAACAAAGTTATTTGACCACGACTGACTGACAGTGACGTCCCCACAGCCCAGAGCTCCCACTGATCATTAAAAATGTAACTTACTCAATTCAGCTGCTGTTGAGGAAGATATTGCAGGTGGCCCGGACAGATCAGATTTTTGGTGTGAATCTAACTGGTAATGGGGTAGGGAAGAATCATTATCTCTCGCTGAAAGTCTGAAAAGTGAAACTGACATTTTTTGGCAACGGCACACAGTTGGCTGGAGCCTCTCCACTGAGTGCCATCTAATTAAAGTTTTGTTGAACAACCTGAGGCTTAAACAGAGGAGCAGTAAGTCCCCAGATCCTCATGTGAGCCAAACAGTACAACAGCAGGCACTAATGACAGTGTGCTGAATATTCACATCAGACGGGTTAATGAGATGCTTGTTTGCTATGTAATAGTCAAAACAACACAATGGGCCTCATCAGTGGCGTGCAGAGACTTTTTGAAGGGCAGGGGCGAAAAGAAAAAAAGGGCACATCAGCGCGTTCTCGCCACTGTAAAGGGCACTTTAGGCGTGTTTTGCCTCCTGAAAGGGCACTTTAGATCGCATCTTTCAACAATTGGGCCACGAAGGGGGGCAACTGTTTTTGTCTTGGTTAAGAGAAAATGTTTTATATTATATTATATATATAATATATACAGTCCAGGGGAAACATACGTTTTAAATGAGGAACTTAAAAAAACACATGAATATCGTATAATGAAATTTATATTACAGATTATCAGATTTATATGAAGGTTTTTATGTTATGTTTTCCTATAACAGCTGACCTGACACTCTGGAAAATCATGTTTGATTTAAATGTATTAAACAGCTTGCCAGTATCACTGCTGCTGAACTTCCTCTTGCAGCCTTTTTTGTTGGCATTTCTCCAGTTCTGGGGCATGTGCCAGAGTATTTGCAGACAGCACAACACCTGCTCCTATCTAGTGTTTATGGGGACTTACCTATGCTAATAAACAAGTACGAATAAGTGGGATTCATCTTTCTGCACTCCTGGGTAAGAGCAAATTTGGATGGTTAAAAAAGTCTGGTGCTTCCAGTGTTGACTTCTCTTATTTGTTTTAAACAGAAAATATCAAAGAAACTGAATGCTGTGTTCAGAATACAGGCAACCGTGTCACAAAATGGCCAAGCACGGTCAGCTACTGAGTCTCTGTCAAAGTGATGCTCAAGTGCATGACTTGACATGTTTCCTCTAAACAATGTGAAACAGCAGCATGTATATACACCTCAGTGCAAGACAAACTGTTCATGACAGTTCATGTTTAACTCTGTTTTCATGCTCAATGACTGTGAAAATAAAATCGCCAGCCTTTAATAAAACCTCGCCTTTTAAAAAGCGATCTTGCATAACAGAATAAGGTGTTCAATATACCACCATTTTTGTTTGTATAAACATGTCAACATTTTGTCTGAAAATGACATGTGGCTTGTTGCTTTGTCACCGGTATTGTGAACGCAACATAAGAGATTAGCTGCATGAAGCCCAGTGTCTCAAATTGACACAAATTAAACTTGTGTTAATGGCTTACATGTCAAGAGTACATGATTATGAATAATGATCATAAGAAGTAGAACGTAGGAAACTGTGTTGATGCAGAGAACATCTACACAAACCGCTTACATGTGGTGAAATGACTGAAATACAGCCAGTTTGTGCTGAAACTGACTGCAAAGTGTTGTTAATGTCAGTCTCCATGTTGTCATAATTTGCTAGATAGTGCAGCCTGGAAACACTGAATTGTTCATCACTATGGTGACAGGCCACCCATTTAAGCTACTTTCACCACAGGAACCTCAAACTGCTTGATGTTTATGGACACAGCTGAAGATGAATCAGCTGCAGCAACACAGACTAGGTTACAGCCTCATTATCCTAGCACAATGTAACTATTCATTTGACAATAATATTGATTTGTTGAACAGAAGCTATCAACGTTGTGTGTGATTTTTTATATTTGATCCCTCTGGCTGTGAAGCAGTTTGGATTGCTGTTAATACAGTTACAGTGAAACATGGCGTAAGGCTTTATAGCAGTGATTATAAATAATATAGTGCCTGTACTTGCCTGAGACGATGTTATCAATGTTAAAGTGCCCCTAGAGAAATAAGCTGCTATATTTTTACATGACAAAGACACTAAATCATTCTTCAAGCCCTGAAGGCGGACGTTGAGTGGTAATTACATTTTGTCTCGTTTGTCTAAAAAATACTTGAAACTGGACAGGTCATATCATAAAGATTCAACAGAAATTTACATCTCCTCCACGGCTGCTGGTGAGAGTGCCAATTATCCTGATGAGCACTGAGGTACCATTAAAACTTTGTGTGAGTTTGAGCAGAATAAAGGTAAAGCAGAGCAGTGGAGTGTGGAGGTAAGCGGAGCCAGCCATTGATTTTTATTTAATTATTCATTCAGAGCGGCGTACTCTTGTCTTGGCCTTGGCTCGTTAAAGGCACATGAATCCATCACTGACATGAGATGCAGCTGAATTTCCTGAGTTGTCCTGTGTGTAATGTCTTATTTATAAGACTCGCTCTGTACAGCAGCACACCAGAGACGAGGAGACAAGTCTACAGCATGACTGTACCGTGTGTGTGACAGTGAACAAAAAGACATCTCAATGTATTAAAAGATTCATACGGCTTGAAGTGGCAGCTGGTGTTCGTAGCAGTTTACACACAAACAAACAATTACAACTTGTTTTACTTTATTTCATATAATTGAGAAATGTCTCTGCATTGGTAAAGAGGTATACAGTACATGCATCATTCAACATGTACAGCAGGATACAGATTAAAAGCAGACTAAAAGTATAATACTGATTATATTTTGCGTGGCAATACTAAATTGATAAGCAGACATCAAGTATCTAAATGTTATACTAATTTAGAAATATTTCTGCTAAAATATGAAAGGTCTCATATTGTATGTAGGGTGTATGTATACAATAGAGGGTTACATTGCTTTACTCAGCATATCTCACATTTCAAATCCCAGTAATATCACACTGCGACTGAAGTATCGTGATAATATCACATCGTGGGAGCTCTGGTGATTCCCAGCCCTATACACTATGTATTACGTGCTTTTAGTCAGTTCAGGTTCTTGGGGGTAAAACTCATGATAAGGTCTGATTGGAGCCAGTGCTCCCCTGTGCACACTGAGGATGTTTTATTTCTCTGAGTTAGCAGCAGGCTTGAATTATTGAGTGACCATAGAATTTGCTTGATGCCAGTGAATCATCTTTCAGAGAAGATTGGTGCTGGGGTCCTCACTAATCTCCACCCTGACATTATCACACACACTCACCCCCTCTCTGATGTCCACATACAGGTGGGGACGGCTCAGCCTCATGCAATGATGCATGGGCTAACACTGTAGGTCAATAATGCATCTGCTTCATCCGCCATGTGTTCATGCTGGATTGAGCTTCAGTTGGAAATGTCACACTGAAGATATGTTGAGCCATATTAACTATGTATTTTATAGTCTCACGGACTGTCACACAGATTATCACTCAGATCTGCTGCCTTCCTCTAAACTGCCACAGTACTTTATGTATGTTTGCCACTCAGCAGTCATGAAACAGAAGGAATCACTGACTTTTGCACGATGGGTAACTGTCAGGTTTGATGCTGGGATCCAATATAGCACATGTGCAGAAAAAAATATTATTGAAAAAAAATGTTACTCATGCATTAGCCCTAATTTTACACTTCACGACTAAGACTCTTTAAAGGCATGCACAATCAAAGATTAAGCGATTTAAAGTTCACGTGTTTGGAGAAAACGCATCGTTTAGAAGCGAATTAATGCAATATTGTACTTGGGCGTCGCAGTTTCTTTTGAACGGGTCTGATAACTTCACACCCAAGTGCTAAAAATATCAGAAGACAACATGAAGCAGAAAGCAGTCCGCTAAGAAGCACCTACCTCACTCATGGCTGCGCTGTGCGTGTTTCTGTGAGCTCCCGGTGGTGTGTGTGCTGACTGGAGGTACAGTCTCGTCTCTGCGCTGCGCTCGCGCTCTGCTTTTATAGCCCGGGCTGCCTCAGCACAGCTCCATGAGACCAATGGGCTCGGCTCCCCTCGGCTCCAGCCCTCACTGTGGACCAGGCTTCATGTTTTCAATAATCTGACATGTGTTTGGCTTGTTTTCAGTTTGTGTTGTTAGTGGGAGATAAGGGATGATGAAAATGCATGCAAAATAATGAAATCCACCCCTTGCTGAATAGCGAAGACATTAATCTGAACAAATTGATCATTGAGTGTGAAATAGAGAAGAGAAGAAGACTACTAGGTCTGTGATCACTGTAAAGCAGCTTCAGGAATCCAGTACTGATACAATAAGAGGTATGAGATGCTGTTCATACCAACTGTTCTACCAGATGTTCTACCAGCTGCAAGGAACTCACATGACATCTGGCCAGGTGTTTGTCAGCAGCCATGTGGGAGATTCTGACACAAGGAAGAAGGAAACACTGCACATCATCAGACATCATCAGTGTTTATAGCAGTGATGATGATGATGATGATGATGCAGGGATGCCTTGCAGCAGCAGGGCTCATGAAGCTAGAGGGGAAATGAAAACAAGAAGATACAGAGAAAGGAAAACCTGCTGCAGTCTGCAGGAGAACTGTCATTTTGGAGTGGATTGATTTGCCATCAATGACTCCAAACACAAAAGCGAAGCTGCACAGGAAGTGCTTTATTGTTTCAGTCCTCAAGAGGCCAAGTCAGACCTCGACCTACAGCAGAATGTGGTACCATGGCAGTCTTACAGAGATCTCTTAACTTGCAGATGCTAGGTTAATTTTATGTAACCACAGTGATTAGACCATTACAGATAAAAGTGGTATTTTAACTTCCCCAAATCTTTAATAAACTCTCATTAATCTGGGATAACTGCTAAGTTGTCTGGGCTACAGGTGTAATGGTTGGCACTCTTCCCTCACAGCAAAAGGGTTGCTGGTTTAACTCTGGCTTGCAGCTCTTCTGTGTGGAGTTTGCATGTTCTCCCTGTGTCAGCGTGGATTCTCTCTTAGGTTTAATTGGTGACTCTAAGTTGCCTGTTGGAGTGAATGGGAGTGTGAGTGGTTGTCTGTCTCTATGTGTCAGCCCCGTGATAGTCCGGAGACCTGCCTCTCGCCCAGTGGCAGTTGGGATGGGCTCCAGCCCCCCACGACCCGACTTTGGATACATGGTTAATTATAATGTATGAAGGAATGTTAAGCTGTCTTAACTTTCACTTTTCCAACACCTTTAACTCATCTGTCTTGAAAAAGCCTGTCAATGTTTAAGTACATTTCAATTTATGTTTCTGTACATTTCAATTACAAAAACAATGGTTATAAAGTTAAGTCTTGCAAGATGAGAAAAATAGTGCCGGTTTCTTGGCAGTGGCATGCCCTGACTGGCTGATAGCCGACAAACGTTAAATTGAATGGGGTGGTGTATGGGGTGGCCAATCAGTACTCAGGGACTGCCAGCATGACCATAGGTCACATGCTGTACACGCCACTGTTGCTTGGTAACAGTCACAAAAATGGATTAAATGATGAGATAAGATAGGATGAAGTAAGATAAGATTCCTTAAATTAATTAAATCTTTTTTTAAAATATCAACTATGTCCCAGAACATAAAGGTCCTCATGACATCCTACAGTCAATTTTGCAAAGAATCAGGAAAAAATACAGAGTAAGGTGCTTGTACTATCAACTATTGACATGATAGAAATTAATACTTGGTATCAGCTATTTCACATTTTAAATCTGTACTTAATCTGGATACAATTCAAAGGACTGGTTTCTATTTTGACATTGAACCACATGGCTGGTGCTATATTATATTTTTATTTTTATCAGCAAATCTAATTAAAGCCCTCTCCAGAGGACTCGCTACTCTCAAGAGAATAAAAATGCAGAGCTGTTTCAGCACAAACACTGGCCACATTTATCATAATGAAAGCATATGTCTCCTTTTCTCTATGTCTCTCTGTGTTCTCTATAGTATTTATACCACAGTAGAGTTCTACTGCTGGGAAAAAATAGTTGGAGCTACATGAACAAAATACATTATTATGTCATATATATCCACAAAATAAATCTAAGGAATGTGGAAACACTGTAAACAGCAGTGAGAGTATGTTTCACCTGTAAATGTTTTTATTGATGCAGTGGAGGACACCCAAATCTTTACACACTTGTGCATGTGCATGTTTGTGAACAGTTATTCATCAGGCTGAGTTTGACTCTAAATCTGTCACATTTTAATCAGAGCACTCAGCTGCTGGGGCTCCAACAGAGCCAGTGTCCCTCAGGATCCATGTTTGGTGTCTAATTGATCACCAGTCACTCTGAGCATTGATTTATTTTGGATTGTCCACAGACACAGAATCTCATCAGCTACTTAAATTAAAGCGTAAGTATTGAGCCGTTGAAATCATTATTAAAGAATGTGATAAATAAGTCACGCCCATGTATCAGTTTTTCACATGATCCATGTCTTACAGACAAGCCTCCTATTATTCTCTAATTAATATTTCATTCACGCATTTAACAAGAGCATTTTTTTCATCAGTAGCTTTTTAGGCAGTGTAAACTGTGAGTTTAATTAATGTTACAGATTGCTGTTTGGAGGCTGTGGGGCTGCAGCACAGCAGTGTGTGGAAAAATACAGGGAAAACATTTAATGCATACTCAGTTCCCATGGCAAAAAGAGTGATACTATTTTGGTTTATTTTGGTTTTGAACTCATTGCTTGTCAAAAGCATGTAAAATGACTGAAGCTTTGCATTCTAGCAGACGCTATTCTATTTCAAGCTGCTCAGGGACTTTTGTATAATGCATCAAAGAGGAGGAAGGCTCCAGGATTACTGGAGATACTTCCACTGCCTTTAACAGACTTTGTGCACTATAAACATATTCATGTACTCTAAATGTCTACATGATCAGGGCTGTTTTGGATAGCAGTGGGATAAAGGTTTTTGTGATTCAGCTCATCATTGAGTGTGTTACCTTGATATTTAAAGCTGGTATAATCCATATTTTTAGAGTAACAATGGATCAGATGACTGTGAAATGTGAGAGATGTTGCCAGTTTTGACAAACACACACCAGGCTCTGCTCTTCTGTTTAGCTCTACGTAGCTTTTTAGCATCTTTCCTTTTGTCCGGTCTGACTGGTTACATTGACTGTCACAGCTCTTTTAGCCTCATTTTTGGCTCTAGCCGGCATCTGTTTTCAAGAAAACCTCGTAATGAGCTACTTACTGAGCACCAAACAGCCTAAAAGTTAGCTATAACCATGAACATTAGTGGAGGATTTAGCAGCTAAGGCTGCACAGCCTTTTCTTTAACCTGAATGGAGCAGTCAGGCAAAAAAGGCAGCGTCATTCAGTTGAAAAACTTGAACCTGGCTCAACCACGCTTCAGTGGTCAATGAAATACATGTAAGCCCACCTTCTTGGTCTTTCTACTGTTTATTCTATTTACCTCAAAGTCATCATAAGATGGAGTAACAGAAGACCAAAAACAGAAGTACGAGGAGAGTGAATATTGGTCTTTCATTTATCAGTGTCACGGCTCTGCATCACCCAGCAGTCAGCCTGACAACACTCAGTACTTTTCCACTCCGCCTGCCTCTTCCTGACCCAGCCTGTCAGCCACTCCCACCTCATCAGCCAACTCTACTCACATGTGCACCCAGCTGCCTCTGATCACAGAGGAAGCCAGTATAAAGACTCCTGCCTCACACACACTCACTGCCAGATTGTTTCACGCTTCTATGCAAGACTTTCCAGCACTAACCTAGGGACTGCCTTCCTGGTGCCAACCAAGCCTGTTACTAGCTAACCTGCCCCGTTTGAGTCCCGGTAAGACCTTGAGATCTGCCTCAGCAGTCCTGCTTCCTGTCTGCCTGTGAATTCCTGGTGTTTATCCTCAACAACGCTTCAGTGTCAGTGTTTCTGCCAGCCAGCCTGTGTTTGCCTGCAACAAATACTCACCTGATTTTGGATCCTTTGCCTTCTTAACTACATCACCTGTCCCTAAGTGGTGTTGGTTTTGCAGTTCTATCACCCCTGCATGCCAGTTCACATAAGAAGCAATCCAGCATGTAGTATTTTTACATTCAAGTTCATATATTGATAATCAGTAAATGTTTTGCTCACACCTTGTTTCTGCTGCCCCAAGTGGCCAGAAAACTTTCCATCAATCCATTAACTTTAACCGTTTATCTGAACTCTGGTTGCAGGTCGGACCCAATGGGGAGTGGGGTACACTCTGGACAGGTCGCCACACTATCACAAGGCAGACACATGGAGACAGGTAACACATCATGCTCTCATTCACTTCTATGGGCATTTTAGAGTCACCAATCAAACCTAAGTGGCATGTCTTTGGGCAGGGGGATGAATCCGGAGAACCGGGAGAGAACCAGTTCTGACACGGGGAAGAGTGCTAACTACTACACTACTAGCCCAAAAAACATTAGTGGAGGTTCAGGTTTTTGTTAGCAGCATATCACCACAGTAAAAAGGAAGGAGTCTCTGTCCGTCGGTCTGTCTGTTTGCCCTTCAATTTTCATATTAATTAGTGCATTATGTTCACACTGTATACTTCATTGAGAGAAGACCTCTATTAACTTAGTACCAAACTGAATGCTGCATAGAACTCTGTCGTAAAGTACATTTAAGAACTGAGGAGGAAAGAGAGACAAGATGTTACATTGCAAACTCCAACATTACCAGTTTATACCATAGGTCTGTGTATATGCTCAGTCATTATCAAAAGCAATAACAGGACCTTAAACTGCTTAAAATTTCATTTGCAGCATATGGATCTAAGTGGTCATTAAAAGAGCTGTGATAGATAAGAATACAACATGATGATGTAAACAAGCAGCTTGTGACAGTGATATACTCATGAGTCAGGGCTTTGGCCTGTAAATAGGTAACTAAAGAATATTTATTCTTTAATTAGTGAGGTGTCATGACAGTGCCATCCTTATCACATTCATTTTGAGGCATTAGTGAACAACAGTACCAACAGCAAACAAGACCTTACAGTCACTGTGAAGACTGTGTCTGCCTCTGTTGGCAGGAAATCAGCTGCACAGAGTTACAGCACATTCTGCAAGTTTATTTGAGTCATCATCACAGTTATTACACAAATGGGCTCACTTGCTTTCTTGATTCTCACATGCATATTCATCCAGGGGCAGTATAGGGAGTTGGCTGCAGCCTCTGTAGCTGTTGATGAAAGTATTGGCATTTTCAGGGATCAAGACTGCAAACTCTTTGCAAACTTGGCTTCCATGTACTGAAGACATATTGATAATCTGACAAAATGAGCTTTCTAGCAGTGCTCTCTCTGTGCACACTAAGTTGCAGGGTTATCCATTACTAGATGCATTGCAAGTACCCTCTCCTCTCTCCCTACCATCTGTCTGTCACTGCAGCTTCATTCTGCCTCTTATAATGCTGCTGAGGCATTTATAGATAATAGCAGCTACCTTAAGACCTGCTATTTTTGGTATTTCTCTGAAGAAGCATCTTTTAAAAAAAAGGGGGGGGGGCTTTCTTATGACAGTTTGGATTAGTGTATTATACTGTGTGAAATAAAATGTCTAAATCAGTCCCATTTGCGTTGCTAATATGATAAGTAAGCATAACCTCACAGCATGCAGTAAATTCCATTCGGGAATTTTTTTTTTTATTAAAATAAGACACTAAAACAAATAATTTCTAGTGTTCTCTTCTATGTAGCCTCAGTCAAACTTTATCATATAACAAATACATTCTCCCATTCATTTTCTGCTTAAACTATGTACAGTATGTGATGAATAACTATTGTTAATGTGTCCTGTAATTTTCCTTTTCTGGGGCAAATCCTTGAGCAGCCCTCGGAAAGTAGAAACTTCTCCACAGCAACCTTGATCAACCAACCTTTCTGTTGCCATTTCTTCTTTATTATAGAAATGTTAAAAATAAAACCTGAAACAGTTAAAAATGCAAACAGAAGAATACAGCCGTTGAAAATATATAATATAATAAAAATAATCGTACATGCATAAAAGAACCAGAACAGTCTTTCACAAAGAAATAGTTAACAGCTGAGACTGCTCTTTACTTCCAGAAAATCCTCAGTAGCAGCCAATATTTCACCGTTGATCCTGTCTGGTCACCATACAGCACTTTACTCTGCATTACGTTCTGACAGGCTGTGGCTTATGCCAGCAGGAGGCATGCGTGCCACCCCAGCTCCCTGCACAGAGCCAATTTGATGATTGAAGTCTGCTTTGGGAGATTAATTTGCTAGACATTCCTTATGTAATGGTGAAACTGCTTAGAGAAGGGCCCTGCGAGCCAGCATGACTTGACAAGCCACACTATATATGGCCTATCGATAGTCATTACCACAGCTCTATTCATTAATTTTATTGGTTCTATTCAGTAACTCTTAAGCCACTGCCAGCCTGCTGCTTTAGTAACCATCTAATTTTAGGAGAGCAAAGAGAGCCCAAAGCATGATCCAATTTTTTTTTATGTCATAAGCAAGCCAAATTCAGCTGCTGTTGTTTCCTGATCTGCCACCTAAAGTAATATCAAACAATGTTGATGTCTTAGCAGAGATAATACATTGTAAGAGGATTGTTCATGTTTATACCATTCATCCCATGTTAAAGAAGCTAAATGCTAGTGAGCATTACTGGCACTAATGTGATTTCCAGTATAGAATTATAAACAGAGCAGGTAATCGGATTTAGTGTTGGGTTTCACATACTTGAAGGGTTCTTACTGCGGGCTGTAAGAGCAGAGACTCACTCCCCGTCAGGACAAACATCCTCAGCATGTCAGGCTGACACAGCAGCCCTCCACTGTGCATCACTCCAATCATTTGGCCAGATACAGAGACGCAACACTGACAGTATGCTTACAGTAACATGTCTGCAGAGCTGTGTATTCTATGATGGTGTATCCATCTATTTTCTGCCACAAATTCTATGTTGATGTGTAGCAATTTAAATGACAGAGATAGATCATGCTTTATTTGAATCAGCAGGGCTCGTTGTATACATTTCCCACTTCTAGAATACACTGATTTTCCAGCAAAGACCAGGCGGCACCCTACCGGTCTGAGCAGTGAAGCAAACCCCAGAAGTGACTGCATTCTTTCAAAAATCCAACAGGGGTCGCCAACAGCTGATGCAAAGGAACTCTGGTCCTAATTATCGCAATACAAAATATGACTACTTATCTATAATATAATAAAAAACTTTCAACCAGCATCTAGAAGGGATGATGCTACATCTTTAGCTTACACTAGTGCTAGCTAGCTTGCTTGGCTAGCAAGGGGCAATCATTATTTAAAATGAACAGCCGACTCCACAGAATGTCTTTTAGCCCAATCGAGCGACAAAAAAATCTATTCAAGCATCAAGCTGTTTTTTGTTGGTCTATCTATATACCCCGTGTCCTGACACAATTGGATGACTTCTCATGAACAAAATCATGATGAAATGAAACTCATCCATTAAAGGACTATTGGATAAATAAGAAAAAATGTCTGCATGTCCAACACTTAGTGATGAAACTTTCCTTTGCAGGAACATTTCCAGGCCCCAGAGAACTCATGACTCAGCTAATCGGTCAAACACAAACTGCAAGGTTTCCACTACTTGTTTAAGCTGAAGCATTTATCCACAAACATATAGCCAAGAGGCAGACCCTCCAATTTAAAAGGTCACATCCAATCCAATCACAAATTAAATCAAACCCCTAATTAGCTAGACCTGATAATGTGGAACTCAGCCATTGCACAGTGAACTTCATGTTATCTCCTAATTGATCCACAGTAAGAAATGCCATCTCTGGCCTGAATCTGATCTTAAAACTGATCCAACTAGGTGAGTTTGATTCCTGCTGGTGCATCTTGGCCAATGAGTCCAATGCGATTTGTTTCCCTGCCAAGTAAAGGTCACCTGAGTTCAGCTGGCTCAGCAGCACAAAAACCATGCTGACTGGTCAAACTGAATCTGACCCACTGATGTCATTCGAGAGTAGAGGACAGAAGGAATTTCCATGATAGATATGCTTGTAAAAAACAACCAAGTCAGAACTTCATTTGGAAACCAAATGACTTAACTGACGTCATGCTTTATTTTTGTTAAGCAAATTGATTATCATCATTATTTATCAAAAAGTCCAAGTCAGAACTAACTTCATTTCCTGCCTCTTCTTTGGATCATTTTGTAAGTACCAGTCTCTGCAGCTGACTCCACAGCATACTTGACCACACTGAGAACACTTTATGTCTTTCCCTATTTGTCTCACAGACCATCCAGCATCATGAAATGCTTTAATGCAGACTCTTTCATTTTCAGTGAGCTCTCAACGTTTTACCATTTTGAACAGGAATGAGGAATTTCAAATTGAAGTCACCTTTTTATACCCAAATTTGAGACGTCTCTCCGAGAAGAAATTAATCAAGCATAACATTCATCCACTAAAACTAATTTTTCTGTTCAGGAATGAAAGTAAATAACTATAATTTGTCACCTTAATCAAGAAATTATAATGTAATTATAGTTACTGTTTTTTTTTCAGTTTACTTTGTAAAACAGTAAATATTAAAATTCATGGATAACAATAATAATTTTATTTTAGCATTAAAAATGTAAAAACGTTAATGCTCCTGTCACTGTAAAATGCCTCATGCCACCATTCCCCTCTCCCTGTTAGAAATAAAATATGTTTTTTACCTGACAAGATGTTTATCTACAATCTTAGTACAAAACTTACATGACTTAGATAATCCTGCTCTGTCCAAAGTGCCAAATGATGACAAGGAAATATCACATTATATTTTCATGTAAACAATATATAACTTAAATAAATGAGCTAAAGGGTTGGTAAAAGAAAAAGTTTAATAAGCAACATTTCCAATGTGTCTGCAGACATATTGTACAAAAACAATTCAATAAATTATAATCCAAACTGTCATGATGGACTTACAGTTTATACATGTAAAATTAAAAATTTGCATGTTTATTGTTGTGGGTGAAGGGGTTAATTCATATTGTCATATAAAAATAGTCCACTGATCAGAGAAGTATATTAAGAGACGATTACAGTTGAAGATACTTACAGTTGTGGGAGAATAAAAGACATTTCAAATGTCCCTTTTAAATATCTAATTTTAATTACATAACACATCAAAAAAAATATCTAACTGCTTTAGCCATTCAACCATATGAGAAGAACTAAAACGGCTTGTGTTGGTGAGGCCTCCGTCTCTGCTGCACTTGGTTAATTATTTGTGCTCACTTGGTCTGTGATGATACTGCTGCTGCTAATAGTCTTAACTGCAGCATTGCAATCTCAATGTGTTTTCATTATATTTATTACAATTTCAATAGTTTATATTCTCCATATATATATATATATACGGCTTATACAGGCAGTGAGGGAGGTACATGTTCCTGCCAACAGCCTTTTTCTGACTGCAGTTCATCAGGCTTTAGTCTGGGTAGGTTCAGTCCTTTATGTTGAGAAACCAAACCAGGGAGGTTTAAAGGTGGTGCGCACGTTTGTTATAAGAATTCTCAGTCCTGTCTGTCCTCACACAATGGTGACATGTCTGTGTTTCCTGAAGCCTGATTCATCCACAGTGTTGTAGGCTCTATTGTATCCATCTCCTTGCTGGTTACTGTTCACAACATCAGGCATCTACAAAGCAAAGGAAAAACACATTGGGCATCAATAATGAATCTAACTGCTTCTCAAACACAGCCAAGATTTGCAGTTAAAACAGTCTAGACTCACATTTCACCAGACTTTCCTTCTTTGCTATTTCAGATCATGGTTTATATCACATACACTGTGTAACTATATTGCTCTGCTGAAAAGGCAATCATCTCATAATCACCAGGCTGTAATTGTGGATTTGAGGTTCATGACTGGAACTGGTCGAATGATCAAGGAATGAATAATCCATGTGCATAAAGGCCTGATAAATGGCATGTAACATGATTAGCATCTTTATAATTAAAGACAATAAATTCACATGTCTGGTAATTTCTTCATTTCATTTGTAAGTGCCATGCAAAGTGATCAATATAAATCACCACCTCTCACGTTTATTAAATGTAGAAGAATATAGCATGAGCTTAGACAAATGGACGCTTTTTGATTTATATTTGCAAGTTTTATTCAGTAAAGTTGCACTGTGTGCCAAATGTTCTTGCAAAAGTCTATTTACTGAGAAATGTGTATGGAGTATGGCAGGCTGGCTGCAGTGTGGTACAGGGCAGGTAACACACAGGCTCACAGGTTCTTGTTTAGTGTTTATATTACATGACTGGCATGTAAACAGTGACATGATTTAGAGATAAACCTATATATTTTAAAGTGCCGTTGACAGATGACAAATTAAAGCTTTTTGTAGCCTTGTGGCTATAAAGATGGCAATCCATGATCAGTCCGTCTCAACGGGTACCATCCAGCTCTGAAAAGTAAAGCCAATGCAGAAGTGCCTTAAACCAGATTTTTTTTTCAGGTGTTAGCCAACAGGGAGCGACTTCACTGGCTGCAAACAGAAGTCAGGTTGTGTAGAAGTCTATAAGAAAGTGTTTCTACCTCTGAATTGTGATCTCAGTAAACATTTTCCCTAATAGGTTTATGGTCTTAGTCACTTGTTTCAAGTCTTCTTCAATCAGCATGATAGTTAATTTTGTAATAATCACAGTTAAAATGCACAATAAAGCACACCTTGATGCTTTAGGACAGGGCTACCTTGTGAGTGATGTCCTGCTGCCACAGTGCACTTAAGTCCTTGTACAGTGAAGTAGCTGTAAACTATTTTTGGGGGCATTGTGTGTTTCCAGTTCATGAAGTTTGAAATGAACTGTTACATTTTGGATGCCCAAATGACTTGTTCAGTGTCCAGTTGTACTAAAAGACCCTAAAAAGTGTCACTTGTTTTTCTGTAATGTTGTCAGCCTGTTTTTTGCCAGCCTAAATCAGCAAATGCGGCCTGAGCAAATACCTGCAAAACGAATGACTTTCCAGCAGCCTCAGCTTTACTTTGTGTTAAGTGCTAATTATCAAATGTTGGCCTGCTAATACGCTAAATTTAGATGAGACATGGGCATGTTAGCATTGTGACAGGATTAGACTAAATTAGATTAAAGTCCCCCCGTATATAAAGTTGGAATAACAAAATTATTCCAACCTTATGGGCGACTCTTTGGCTCCTCATCACCAATGTCCAGAAATGGTTAGTGTACATGCCAACATTTTCTACTGCTTATCATTGTGTATAACTGAACATCCCTACCTCAAGAACTTGGGAGCCATTTGGCTGGTAGAAGCCGCTGTCAGTGATTTCACTGGGAGGAACACCTGTGAACAGAAGAGAAATGGGTAATAGGTTTTAGTTTGGTAGCATCGAGCAAGTGTCAGTTAGTCAAAGATTTGTATTTAGAGCTTGTGTATTTGTGTCTATGCAGCTACAAGTCTTACTTGTTTGACCTTCCTGCACATATCCTTCGTTCACTTGACCCTGTCTCTGTCCAGCTGCACTTAGCTGGCTCTGTGTCCTCACTCTTCTGCTAAACACAAACATGAATGACAAGTAGAGGATTTTAATGTGTAAAAAGTACATGCTGATATGTAGAGGTCGAGAAGTGACACATTTTTATTTGATTTCTTACCTCATTTCGTCTTGATAGTTGGGTTCTGGAAAGGATTGTAGGATAACATTAGCTAATGTAAATGTGAATAACAATTTGCTGAGGACTGTATGTCAGTTAAATGTGACCCCTGGGCTGTATGATGAGTTTCTCTGCTGTTCAGTGTAAGTTATATTAGAGGGCCTTACGTGTTTCTTTCCTGCGTTTGTAACAGAAGATGATTCCAATGATGAGCAAAACCAGCAGAGCAAAACCTCCAAAGGACACGACCACAGCTATCAGCACGGTCCAGTCGGTGGGCTTGGGAACTGTTGCAGAAGGGACGAGCATTAAGAGTTACCAAAGTCCACCGCTTTGGTCCAGACTGAAATTTCTAATTGAAGTAAGTTGTTAATGCCTTATCTTTTCTTTTTTTTCATTTGGTTTATGACCTAGCTATACAACAAAACTGTTAGAATTGTTGAAAAGTTCTGGAAGATCTTCTTACCAACCACCAAGAGCACAGAGCTGGATACTGGGTTTGTTAGTGTGGCCACAGTCGCCTGACACTCCACTGTGGTGTTGCTGACTGCCTGGAACTTGAAGACGCTGGTGGAGTTGAAGGAATCTCCATCAGCCATGCTGGTTGTGTTGTACAGGCTGCTGTTGACAGCTTGACCATTTCTGGTCCATTTGACAGTAGGTTCAGGGAACCAGGCAGATGTGACACACTGGAACTCCACCCGCTCGTCCTGCACCACCGTCCTGTTCCCTCCAGTGATGCTGACCTTACCGCTCTCTGAGAATAAAGAAAGAGACAGAGGAGAGGTGAAGTCAGTGGGCAGCTTGGTCACTGAGTCATGTAGTGTCCCCATTAGAAGGCCTATAGAGCAATTCAGATGATATTTTTATTTTATTCTGCTGGTAAACTGGAGAATTGTCTTAGAGAGACAAGTATGTCCGAATGCATTGGACGACAATTTAGCCTTTGTATTTCTGGGGCTCTGGTGGAGCCAGCAGATAGCAGGCCGATCATCTATGGCTGGATTGTTTCTCTTAATGCTGATAATTAAAAAAAAAAATGAATAAAAAGTTTAATTGTCATAAAACAACTCTCCACACATGTGGTGTGTCGCTTCTTCTCGGACTACAATCAGTCTACAAGAGGAAACCAGGATGCTTGCGATACCAAACTAGCAGAATTCATTCATATGCAGTTACTTGTTTATAGGGATTATAGTAACTCTATTCAAAACATTGTTGTCAGACATTTTTCTCCAGGCGCTGCATCTTTATTTCCCAGCTTCTGATGTAAAATGTGTCCCACTTCTACTACATTTATAAACAGAACAATAAGCTTCCCTGCAGACATATATTACATATTCATGACACATGATGTTGTTAACTACAGTCCCTAAGCACATCTGCACATTTTTGGTCACATCTCTGATGCTTCACTGTTCCAAGTCCTGCAGACTGATCTTCCTCTGTGCTGAAGCTTTTGTCAAATGTTTTATATATTTCCATTAGCTGATGGCAAAGCACATTATGGGTGAGTTTTGAAGCTAGAAATCAATTAATAACATATGCTTATAAAATACATTTTTATTGTTTGTTATTGTTATTTCTATAATGTGCTGTATATGCGTACATTCTTGTAGTGACCTAACACTCCTTTAAAACCAAACATGCGTTATAATCTTAAGTTTAACATCTTGAACTTATTTAGTTGCATTGTTTGTTCACCTGTATATTTATTTGAATTCCAGTTTTGAAAATGTGGGCTGTAAAAGTTTAATGAGACTGTCCTCACTCTCCAACAGAACAACTTCCCTCTTTAGAGACGCATCAGTAGTTAGTCTTTGTCCCTGCACCAAAACTTGTTATCCTCTGGGCTGCACACACACACACACACACACACACACAGACAAAGACACCATCATATAAAGTATTGTTTCCCATATATTTCTGCATGTTTTGTCAGTCTGTCTGAAAATCCCTCTGTATTGACTGTAATGAACATAGTTTTTTTCCATGTAAAATCCCAGTAAAGGAGATAGATGGATGATGAGCCCTGGGCTGGCCATCTGGTGTCACCCTACCAGTAGTGGATGACAAGTGTGCATGAGTTTGTGTTTATATGTGAATATTTGCAAGGCAAGCACATCTAAAATACTGCCATCCAGGACGATTTGAGTGAAGGTTGTACTATTCCTCCCCTTTTTAATTCTGCCCTTAAAGCTTTTTTGGCATCTTGTTGATCAGATATTCTTTTTCATTACATGTTGTTGCCAGAGGCTGCTGAAGGGACCGACAAACAGAGCTCACTGCTGCCCTCCAGAGTAAATCATGGTCACTACATCTCCCTCACAACTATACTGAAAACTTTTTTAGAACGTGTGTTTAGACATTTTGAGCTGCGTTTTAATGAGTGCTTTATGTATGATGGTGTCTGGGTGAAGGCAGTGTGGATATTCCCGACAGTGAACTTCCTTTTCTCCATTTCTCCTGTGTGGGGTCAGAGGTCAAAGAGCCACAAAGCAGCATGTATCTCTCAAAGTACCAAACACCACTTTTCACAAAGTCATTAAACATATCTAACTCCATCCTGATGGTGTTAATGACCTTACCTTGTACATAAAGCTGTGCTGTCTCTGATCCATAGTCCCCCAGCACACTGCAAAAGACCGGCCCGGACTCCCTGCGGCTCACGTTGTGGATGGTGAACTCCACGCAGCTGGTGTCCCCGCTGGAGCAGAACCCAGCAGAGAACTGCTCTGACGATGACGTTATGTTCCCGGTGACAGGGACGGTGAGGACCAGAAATCCTCGGACATTCCAGGTCATGACCTTCCAGTCTCCTGGCACGCTGGCGTTGAATCGTGCATCAGAGCCTTGTAGCACTGTTAAATTCTGCGGCTCCAGCTGGAACTGTCCGGACACCGCTGAATATAAAAGAGGCAAGACAACATGGCAGCTTTAAGGTTTATCATAGAAGACATAGATAATAATTTGGGCTTGTTATTAAGGCACAGGCCTCTTTAGTTGGACTTAATCTGGGTTTAATTGCACATTTTGTTGTTCTAAGATTGCCACATGTTGTTTGTTTGTTTATTAAGATCCCCATTGGCTTTTGCATTGCAGTAGCTACAGTCCCCTCATAAACTATTGGAACAGCAAGGCCAATTCCTTGATTTTTGCTTGAGTGGTTTGCATCTCCTGGTCCCAAAGTCTTCTGCTAATGGTGATAATGATATCTTTACTCCTGCCCTCTGGAGGTTGTCTTGGTCTACCAGTTCGATATTTTGCTTAATATGCCAGTGGTTTCTTTCTACTTCAGGACATTCAAAATGGTTTTACTGACTATGGCTAATGTTTGTGTAATGATGGATTTTCCATCTTCTCTCAGCTTCAACATTGCTTGCTGTTCTCCCATAGACAGCTCTCTGGTCTATGTTGTTTCACCTTGAAACAAGCAAAACCCAAAGCTGAAACTGAGAGTAGCACTTTTCAGAATCAATGTAATAGGACAAACCTGGGCAACAAAAAACACCCGTCAGTCACATTTTCCAATAATTCTGCTCACTTGAAAAACTGCTGCATTTTTTTTTTTAACAAACTCTAGATGTAAATACCTAGAAAAAGAGGCTGAAAACGGATCTCTTGTCTCATATTCATCATTTGATGTCAAACCCAAATGTTTTCAGTGTACAGCACAAATAAGGGAAATTTCCTCGTTGTTACAATAGTTTTGAAGGAGACTTTATATTCCACATAATGAAAATAAAGTAAGGTGTGATGACTTCATATTGTTGGGCATTGCTGTTTATTTACTGATTTTTTTTAATGATTATGTGTGTATTATATTGAATTAAGTCACACAAACGAAAGAACTAATGTTAATATATTTATTTTATTTCAAATCATAATTATTAGTGCTTCCTTTTATTCATTTATTTTTTGGAATTGATTAAATTAACCGAAAAAAAACATTAAGATGATCATGTAAAGTTGAGTTAATTGCGGTTATTTTTGTCTTGCAGGGTATACGAAATTTAAAAGAAAAGCTAAATATAAGCAATTTTAAAGGAATGCTTCACCCTTAAATGAACATTTGTGAAACAAGCACTCACCATGTGTTACTCCACAGAAAGCAGAGGATCCAAAAACAGTGTGAATCCTCAATGAGGTAAAGTATATATATTTATAGATATGTTTATAAAAATCTTTTCAGAATCTCTCACACAACTTTTTACAGTTTTAATCCAGTAATATGAACTATGCTTTTGTCCATTTACAGATTTCTGTTCACCAGGGAGACATTTAAGACGTTTTCCTCAAGAATTCAACTCACTGGAAAGGTCAGTTAATCATGCAATTGAAAACACAAATCAAACTGACTTAAATGAGTCAACTTTGACTGAACTTCGAGACGAAGTGAAGGCCTGCATGTTATGGAAGCACATAGCTCTCTTTGTTCGTGCATGAGACGTGTTTGATCTGGCTCAAGTTACGTAAATACTTTCACAAAGGAGGCTGGTTTTGTGTTGTTGGTTTCTGACAACTGAAACTCAAACATGACATTAATCTGGACTGATCCTTCACATGTCGAACATTAAAGCCAAGCTAGAGTTTATTTGCACTCTATGTTTCTTTCTATTGTTGCATCCTTCAAGAGTAAGCAGCAGCAAACTGCTCCTCTGTATCAGTCTGTCACGTGTGTCTACAATGAGCGCGGCTGTTTGCATTTTGATAGGAATGACTGACTATATTTGCAACAGTTTGATTTGGTTCTTCAAGACAGCAGCGAGGGTAATAATTAATCACCATCAAAGGTCTGACCTGCTGTGTTCAGACAGATTTGAAGTTCTCTGAGCTTTGCCCCATAGTGGTGCGTTGATTTGCTAAGTAATTTAAAAATCATTTACATATTAGATGACAAAAAAAGTGTTCAGGTCAGACAAAACTTTTTCAAGTTAGCCAACATTGAAAATATTGTTCTGCTCATTCTCATTAAGAGTGGATAGGAATTTAAGCTAATTAATTTCACCACAGGGATCATGGTGTTTAATCTAGTTCTCCATTTACATCACAAGTCTTTCAGAACTGCTATTATTACAGCTCTGCACATGAACAACGAAATATTGAATAGGCATAAACATTATGTAGGACATAACCCGTACTACAGTACGTATTCGGACCACAAGATACAAGAACCCAGTAAGATATTACTGTCGTGTTTATTTTTGGAGTTCCTGTCCAGCTGAGCAGGTTGGTACAGACTTTATATAGTTATTTTAAAGAATGAATGCTGACCTCCAGTTGCACACAGCAGTAAACAGACGTGGACACGGTTCGACCATGATTTCCAGGAAACAGTCATGCTAGTGTTGTTATCCTGAAAGATTAAAGAGAGACAGCTGTGAGGATTTTCAGCAACATATTGGACCTCAAGAAAGACCATTTTCATATTCTTAACTTTTTCTTACTTTATAATTTAGCTTTTGTAGGAAACGGGTGTCCTCCAACAGGTGTGGACCACTTGTAAACTGTGTTTATACCTAAGAGAGAATACAAGCAACATTAGATTGAATCTGTTAGTACTAGTGTTTTCAGAATTTCTAAAATGTCCAAAACAAACAAACAAACAATAAGATATGCTTATACTGTTTGTTTTTTTAAAGACTTGATTTTTCAGTTGCAATATCTGAAGGCAAAAGAAATAAAAGCTCTATAGTGGAGATACTTGGATCTACAAGTTTGTTTCATAATTCTCTTTTTCATGAAGAGAATGTCACAATCCTGTTTATATCATCATCCATCCATCATTTATTTAAAATTAAAATACGATATAGATTTGTGACCTCAGTTGGAGGTACTTCCTCATTGCAAACTGTCTGACGGTACTTTATGCTGTCGGTGCGCTTATAGCTGATAGCTTTTCCACATCAAAACATACACATCTGATAAATAATCTGTTTAGATCTCCAGTTAAAATTTTAGTCAAGCAAACTTACTTCATGAGTGCTCCTGCTGCGCTGCGTGGATCGAAACAACGCTTAATTTCCTGAAACAGCAGATGAGCAGCAGGACTCAACCTGAAGCTGTGAAACTCTCACAGGGAGCAAAGTTCAGGTCCGACCATTGAAACTCAGCCTTTATCAAGTCAGGGTCATAACGTGTGAGGCTGTGGGTGTGAGGCTGACGTTTTCACCTGCTGGTAGGGCAGACAGGTAAGGTGACGCCTTATCACATCATTCATTTTATGGTACAGAGTTAGTGAGTCAGACATGTTAAGTCTGTCTTTACTGCCTGATACTCTTTGTGAATAGCAGTGGCGCAAAAAGTGGGTATAGGGGCGCCACACTAGAGGGGCGCCAAAGCGATGGGGGGAAAATTATTTTGATTCGGCATTTTCTGTATTTAACAGCGTTTGTGCATGTCTAAATAATAGGATCAATAACAGAGGCACGTGACTGATTCGGCGCCCCTTCGCTCCTTCGCCCCCTCCCCTTGGAAAAAGTTCGTTTGGACCCCCAGATTTGCCATCAAAAATATATATTGGGTGACTGGCGTTATTTTCATTGCTTCACAATTAAATCCGTTCCACTTCATGAGTAGTGGATTTCCCATATCTACAGAAATCCACTCCGCGTTTTACTTCTGTTTATTAACACGACAGCAGCAGCATGAGTAGACGTAGTATTCAAAACATTCAGACCGAGGCAAGCTGATGTTGACTGTCATAAGATGGATATAAAGAAATGTTTATAAGTTTTCCTGTGAGTGGCCTAACAGCTGAAGTGCGTTCTTCCAACACAGCCAGCTTTTCTGATAAGACCGTGAGGTCCCTTATGAGGCATTCTCTGTATTAGCAATACATTTAGCAACCAAATACAAGCTGGTTCAGCTATATCACACTAGCAGTTTTGTTAAGTAAATTGCCAGTCATTTGTGTCTGCAAATGACAAAAGAGGTCACACTTTTGGAGCCTTTGTATGATGTCTTATGTTCTAACTGTAGAAATACTGCTGGATGGTACAGATGATAGAGGAGAGATATGATTATAGGAGGAACATATAACATATAATGAAACTACAAAAAAGGGAAATCTTTGAAATTTGGGGAAATGGGGAAAGAATTGAGTAAACGCAAGCCCTTTACAGGTTGTAGTTGCATGTGTTTTGGTGCATGTGCATGTGTTTTGGTGTGCACAGTGCTTGTTTTTGGGTGTAAAATGCACCAGAATGCGGGAAATTGAATCTATTATTTCAAAATTTAATAACTAACACTTTATATAAATATATCGTTGCTTAAGTCTTGATACTCAAATGGAATTATGGAGTTGTTGGCCGCTAGTAGTGCTACAGAGCAATGATTTCACTGTATTTATATGTGCACTGTGAACATGCAGATACACACTCCTGCTGATTGCTTCATGCTGTTCCACTTTACAACAGCTGGTGGCAGCAATGCACAAAAAAGTGTAGTAATGTGGCACAAAATAAGAATTTCAAAAAGTAAGATGGATATAAACAGTGTACAACGTAAAAAAAAACGTCTGTTTCTTATCAGAAATGTGCCATGTAACACTGATTATAAACTTAGCTTAAGATTTGGAGCCAAGTTTTCAGGGGCTTTAAAGTCCTGTGACACCTCAGGAAGTCAGGAGAATCTATTGTAAGCTGCTGACTCTAAAGCTTTTTCAGTTTGAGTGAGTGATCCCAGCCCCCTTGTCATTCATACCATAGCAATTGAACAGAAACACTGTATTTAGACAGGTGGTCCTGTTATTCCCAAGTGGGGTTACATGTTATTATTATTGAGCATATGACATCATTTGAAAGCTGTAAGGTAACTTGCACATTCAGAATTTAAAATCAACAGTGATGGAATTAAACTAAATACTTTAAATACAATTGTGAGTGGTTGCTCACTAATCGGAGGGTCGTGGTTCGATTCCTGATCATGGCATGACATGTTGAGGTATTCTTGGGCAAGATACTGAACCCCAATAGCTCCGGATGCTGTATTCATCAATGTATGGATGAATTCATGATGTGACAGGTGGCGCCACATAGGGTAGCCTCGGCCACCAGTATGAGTGTCCTTATTGGTTTATTTCAGAGGATGCAGAGGATTTTGTTCTATACTCAAATTTGCATGTTCTACATTCTATGTATTTATTTCTGAAAACTTTTATTATAATACCAAATGTATTCAGTTTAGGACTTGACCCTATTTTGTTTTTTTTTATTTCTGATGTTGACCTCGGGAATGATCATCACCAAAATGCCTCCAGCTCACCCTGCGGCCCTGCAGCAGGTTGGTGAATGCGGGTGGAGGTTTGTGTGTGAACAAGAGTTCACACTCCTACTGTGGAGTGGCCTGTGGACCTGTGATTCAGTCTGATGAGTGTCAGTGGGATGGCTGCAACACGCTCATCACCATCAAGGTCAAATGGACTGTATAGTATAACACAGGCCGCTGTGCTGTACGTCACTGTACGTCTAAACCATTTTGCAAGTAGAGCTGAAGAAGACAGAATAAGCAAAACTCGAACCCGAGTGGTGTTTTTCATCTGAACCACTAGAGGTCACTGTACGACCATGTTCAATACAACATGCTGTTTTGTGTTCAGGCAGAAGTTTATACTAAGAAGACATTTGAAGTTTGTGAACTCATGAACCTGGTGAACATCTTTAACCTGTGATGGTTTTGGGACATGTTGAGGTGACACTCATTCAGAAACATTCAGGTATATGTACCATTTGATGCCAAGGTTTCATATAAAAACATACAATTAAATGGACAGACATATTTTAAAAGTATTAAAAAATGTAAAATACATTTCACAAATGTTTAACATGACAGTAATTGTGTTTTACCTGCACATTTATATGATTAGTGACTGCATTATATCATATACAGCATACACATATATGTATTCAGATATTCAAGTATTCAGATCATCTTCATTTAAAAGAAAGTAAAAGAAATTACAGTATAAAAAATACTGTAAATGTCCCTATTGTACATCAGTAAAAGTACAGATGTATTAGCAACAAAATGTAATTCATACCAGGCATAAAGGCAATCATCATGCATGACTGTTTTACTTTTTCTTCTTATCATTATTATTATTCCTACGTTTGGATTTAAGCAGTATTTTTAATATAGCATTTGGTTGAGGTATATTTTGTGTGTAAAGTAACTAGTGTTTCTCGCTATGAGGTCAACTTAAAATTGGCAGTTAAAATCAGTGTATTATTTTGTGTTGTTTTTTCAACATGTTCGGTGGTATATTTATATGATTATTTACTGTAAAATGTGTACTTCAGCTATACTTATATACATCTTATATCACATACTTTCACGTTGGCTCTCCAGTCATTTCTCCAGTGTAAATGCTGGTTAAGAATAACAAAAAGCGTCCAGTGAAGCTGGGGAACTAATTGGCAGCTGAAGCATTTCAAAAGGCCTTTAGTGGAACAGCCTCCTGATTAGCAGATCTATGATGCGGCAGAGAAGATGGCAATGTGATCTGTGTATGCATCGCTCTGTATAGGCTCCTCTGGCACACAGTCATGGTTTTATGAGGGCAGCAGTATAGCATGAGCTGGAATGTCTCCAGACACAGCTGGTATTGTATAGGGAGAAGCAAGCAGACAACCATGAAAAACAGGAAGTAGATAGTGGGGGAGGGTCGACCACAGCAGTCCCTCTGATCCCCTGCATATGGCCCGTAATGGCGGTAATTCAGAGGCCTCTTCTGCCACCAGAGCCTGTGTCAGAGATCATCGGTCATAACTCATCATGCATGCTCCTCTTTGTGTTGCCTCTTTGACTTCTTCTGCATCCTATTGTTTAATTTCATTGTTTGCACCTCAGATTAGTTCCATTCCATTGGCCCTTTATCCGAGAGTAAGATCTGACCTCACAATGTGATACTTTCCAAACAAAAAAGGCACGCCTTCAGAGCATGCATTAATCGTCATTGTGGGATTTGTTTTTGTTGTGTCAGCTGTTAGCTAATCAATGGTTCAAGCCGACTAAGGTTTATTGTTACTGAGCTTATTAAGCGGTGTTGCCACAGGGGCAAGCCTCCGCCCTCTCTCATGTAAATGACTGTGTTAAAGGCAGGTCATGGGCACTCCTCTCCTTAGACTGTAACACATTCCTCTCACTGCTGACTGGACAAATACAACTCCATAGATTATTTTTAGAAACAGCATGAGATGCAATTTGTCACATTTTTCTCTTACTAATATATATCATTAATTATTATTACTATATGATTTCCTGATATATTGTCTGGAAAACTCCTGCAAATCCATAAACCTATCCTTCAATTTGGTTTTATTAAAATGTTTTGTGAAGCTCACATTAATGCTGTCATTGCTTCATCCTGCAGAACTGGGAAGGACAATTGTCTTTCTTCCATAACTAGTGGCACCAAGTATGTGTGTTGTTCAAATGCAGGACTGAGATGGTTAATGCCAACATATGGTCCACACAAATTGCAAATTTTTTAAAATAATGTAAAATAATAATCCAAAGCATCCATAAAACTTTTTTCCTTACCTCTGAATTGGAATATAAGTTTGTTTACTTTGACCTTATGACATTGTAGAGCTGTGTTATGATGTTTTTCATGAATTGAAGTTCCAATCTTAGTGGTAACCTTATAACTAGGAATATTTCGGATTTACAGAACTAAATTTTACTTTTAAAATGTATAGCCCTTTGACTTTTATTTAATTTCTATAATTACATGTGTAACATTTAGGTTACTACTTTATGTCCCCTCACAGGTCCTGGAATGTGTCCTGGTTGATCTGATAATAAGTTACAGCCTCTAGTCTGTCTGTTGTTCACACCTGCATTACAATGCATCTCCACATGACATCTTCAGTAACTTGTAATCGGCTCTCGCTTCCCTGCTCTATATGCAAATAAACATGGAGTAAACACGTGGCCAAGGGTAGTTTAAGTTCCTGCCTGGCATTGTTTTGCAGGGGGTGTGTGTGAGTGTAACGTGTGCTGCAGTTGAATGAAGAGTGCTGCGTGAACACAGAGAGAGTGAAGTTGAGTGTGTGCTCTGTCTACAAACCATATTGGTGTAGATTAAAGAAGATTACCACAAGAGAAACTGTAGTCTGCTTATTACCAACAGGCCAGAAGGACAAGAGAATAATACGAACCAGGAATACTGGGTTACTCATGTACACTAACCTAAAGACTAAATTAAGATTTTTTTAAATGCATACCCTAAACTATTAAATCATATACCTAATAAGATGATTTGTAGCATTTGTCCTTCATTTTCATGCAGGTTCATGCTGTGAACTCTGGTGGTTCTGGAGCCCCTCTCACACAAACTGGTGTAATCTGGCTTTACCCGCTGCTCCATATGGGAAGGCTGCATTCACTGCATGGGAGAAATCCACTTAGCAAGAGAGAGAGAGAGAGACAATCCATTCACAGTCATCTCCGTCATTACCTGCCTGCAGCACATACTACACCACTGTGACCAATGGCTGCTTTACAGGACGCCAGTAAAGCCAGTCTCACTGGTTCCTGGTTTACAGGACTTAACCAGCAGCCACTGGCGAGTTGCATATGTGTGTGTGGAAGAGAGAGAGTGAAGAAGATAAATGAACAAGTTGCCCTCTGTCAAAGAGGCTTTGGATGAGGTCACCTTTACCTTCATCCTGTCACCGTCCTCTAAGGATTATGCCAATGTTTCTATTCCAGTTACCTCGGAGACAACTCAGTGCTCTATTTATTATTTCATAAGGCTTCATTATTTTTATCACACAAAGAAAAAACACACGCTTCCCTTGCACTATTACGTATCTCTGTGCATTAAGACAAAGAACGAGCAGTGGCTGGAGTCCTCCCCTCTGTGGCCTTGTTCTGTCCTCCCAGTGTTCTTACGACTCGAGAGGGAAAACAACTGAGTGAAATGGAGGGAAAAGGACAGCAACAGGCAGCAGCTGTGATGGAAGGGCTGCCCCATACTCAACACAACAACAGCATTGTTATCTGAGACTTACCTAACGCCTTTCCAACCCCCCTCTGCTCTGTATATACAGTGTCTTTACAGAGACACTCCCGCAGAGAGCTGCATGGACATTCTTTTACAACATGCTGATTTTCGTGTCCTGCAAAGCCAGTTGTACAAGACAGGACAGGAAGATGTAAAGTCGAAACCACATCAGCTTTGCTTGTTGTGGCAGTGGTTGTGGAAGAACTTCCATTATGAAATCAAATAGATAGGACTTATGATGTTTTAGCTGCTTTAAATTAGCAGGTTATCTGAGCAACCTTGCTGCACCCTTTTCATCCAATTTGAATTTTGTCTTCCATATTGAAAAACTTAAACCTGTTTAGCCCCCAGGAGCAAAATGTTGGTCAACATCCTGCACTTCTACTGGGAGTAGCCCAGGAGAAGTAAGTATAAACATAAGAAAGTGTTCTGCATTCTACATTATATTAATGTAAACTCCCAGAGAATATGTATATTACCAATACATTGCAACACACATTCCAAGATAAATCTTTAAAAGTAGGACATGATGTACCATGTTAATATGAAATTATTTCTGAATGGATTATTGATGGAGTATTTAACCCCTGTTGGGAATTACACATTGCATTGTGGGAGCAGAAACCCCTGCTAAGAACAAAATATTTCAGAGTCGGAGAAACATTTCTCTCACTTCTGTGGTGATTATACAGTTGAAACCACTTAAATGAATCTTGGTTACAGTGATCAACCACTGATTTCAGTCAGATGATGCTGTCCCAAATCAAGATCCCTATAGCAATCAAATAATCTGCTTACATTGTTCATATCGGGTCTTTTACACATGGAAGCAAATGTGTCTGTTCTCTCAGGAAGCAAATGTTGGGCCTTTTAATTAACCAACTAATGTCAGCTAGCAAGACAACAGGAATTCTTCTAAATATCCAATTAAATTTAAAAATGGCCACTACCAGTGTTACATTCATCATGTTACTCTTTCATACAATTACATGCAATTTAATATATGATTATGCATCAAATCATAGTTGACGATATATTCCAAGTCATTGATTCATTTCACTCGTAAAAATAAATAACAGTGTAAAGTACAAATAAAATGCAATGTTGTAGAAGAGTAAAGAAAAAATGTAAAATATTCTTTTTTAGTAATACACTCAGGAAATTTTAGTTGAATTCCAACTCCATTTGTATTAGATTTCCATTCTCTGCTTATGGGATAAATGGATAAAGTTCTGACAACACAAATGTTTATTATGTTATTATGTGTATTTATTTGAAAGTATGTTGTTGAGTGATTTGGAACTGCAGATAACATAAAATTTTACAACCATTGTGATACCTTGTGATGGCCACTCTGAGCATCAGCTGAGAGATAATATTTATACCAGTGATTTGTCACACAGTATTCCTGGGCTTGCCAGTGAGAGAAGTCTGTATCGCTAGCCACATCTGTGTCATAAACAAAGGTCGTGTTATTTTTCCACCAATATGGGGCACAATATCATACAAATGTGAAGGACCGGAGCCCAGCTCTGTATTTGAACCAGCAGAACAGGTTGCTGGGTTTACACTCTTACTGCAGACGGTGGTTCTGATCTGAACTGCTGATTCTTCAGTAAAGCTGCTTGTTTTTCGTGGTGAAAAGAGATACAGGTACCTAATTCATGCCATCCCCAGTCTGTCTTTGTTTTGTCAAGTGGACCAGTGGGGTGAAGTAAACTCCTGATGTCATTACCATAATAATGCTAGCAGGCATCAGCATGTGACTTGGCCTAATTGTTTACACCTCTGTGCCCACGGGGGAGCAGACAGAAAGCTTTTATTTGGACAAACTGGGTGAATCGACAGGGTGTCACATGGGGGATGGGCTGCTTGTCTCTGTTGCAAATTTGGAACCCACTTTTAGAGGATGAATGTGTTTTTATATTACACCTTGTCAACTGTATTTGGACGTATTTGACGATTCTACTGGTGTGATTGTTTTGCTCTTTTATAAGATTTTTTGTTTACTTATGAAACGTGTATTTATATGAGGGCAGCGGTATAGTATGAGCAGGGATGTACAGTATTTAGCTTTTGCACTTCATTAGATTCAGTTAACTCAGAGATCTTATTGGTGTAAAAACATAATATAGTCACATGTATGAGCTCTTTATTCCTATGTAATATGACTAAAGTTTCCAAACAATCAAAACTGTGCGCAATAACCATTCTTGCAGCATTAACATTCTCATATCTCAACCAGAATGACACTGCAGGCCAGTAGTGAATGTGTGCTCATTGGATGGTCCCATTTCCAGGGTTGGAAAGTCATTGTTCCAACTTTGGTGCATGTGTCTATAAGTCAGTTTAAACACTGTGATAGCTGTTTGTGAGAAAACAATAGAAAATGGGTCATGAGAGCCATGAAATGCATACTAAAGTTCTTACAAACTGATGTTCAGAGTTGGGGGTGTTCACATTCATTTTCCAATTCAGAAACCTTTCATATCATTATTTTCCAACACCACTAGAATGCAACACAAATGCCATGTCTTGCACTGTTAAAGGAGCACTGCTTGTGATTCAGTGGCCTCTATTGGCTAATATTATAATTATGTATATTCATGTTACTGTATGCTAGTACCTGAAAGTAGGAATCGGTGTGTTTTAGTCGGCTACGAATGAGCCCTAAATACCTACATATAAAGCAGATCCTCTTCCACTAGTATGCCATTTTGCAGTGCCATGTTTCCACAGAACAGACAAACCAGATTCTGGCTCCATAGAGGGCCTTCACATTTTTACAGTCTTACAAGTTCTCCAACATGCTTGGAAAGAGAAGGGCGAGCGGGGGGATATTCAGTTGGATTCAATCTGCAACCTAACTAAGCCAACTAATCCAAAGTGCAGTGGAAGCATGTGCTGAAAACTTTCTTCCAAATGTCATGTGAGTGTGTTTGATGGCTCCTTAGTGGCAGCAATGAAAATCTAACATCAGTTTCAAATGTGAGCACTTGAAATTTGACCTGTATGTATTTGACCATTTGTTAGCAGTAAAATGTCACAGACAGGTGCGACGTGGGCTGGTAGGATACTCCAAACAAGAATACATTTGGTGTGTTCACAAACTGCTGTCGAATGTAACTCTGCAGGAAATGCCGGTTCACTGTGAATCAGGTCTGTTTGTTTGATGCTGGTCACACCAGATAGAAGAGCTTGAATGTCTCAGCACATCAAGTCAAAGATACCATAAAATGTACTTTAATCATCCCTCCTAGCAAGGTTAAATAAAAAATAAATGGGACTGAGTGATAAATCACTGAATTGATTAACTTAAAAATCCATGGCCTACAAACAGTCACATGACATTAATGATCAACTCAAGCTTACAGTGGTTTGCTGACTGAAATGTAATGTTTCATTTCAGTTGTAAATCTGTCATTTAAACTTGATTTTCTTCACACTGGCCTGCCTGTCTTAGCTATGGACACGATTATTTTGAAAATAATTAAAATGTTTTATTAACTAGTGCCTTACTCAAATACAATATAATAAAATATGGTATTCTCAAAATAACATGGAAAACGCATCTTCTTTGTTAGCGCAAGTAAATATAAAAAAATACATGAAACGGGATACAACAAATTGTGCATTTAAAAATAAATATAAGAAATAGGCCTTTGAGGAGGTCTCTTACCTTAAAATCACTCATATTTATGTTGTTACATTTTAAACAAAAAGACAAGTACAACAGAAAACAAACAAGATGAAATATAAAATATTATATACAATAAGGAAATCCAAATAGGAGCACACAGAATATATAGAGAAGAAGAAAAACAATAATAGTGGGCTGTATTGTTTTAAATATCACAATATCTCACCCAGTCAGATAACTATTCACGTTTGTATTGTTCACATTGGGATTATTTCAGAGCTGGGAAAATGAAGTCTGTTTGAACACAATTTTTCTCTGTGCCTGCTTTGCAATGCAAATGCATAGATGATGTTTTGTCGAAGTGAAGAAGCTCATTGTTGAGAGCATGTTGCCACCTTAGTGTGATGTATTTCCTGCTAAAACAGGATGTTGGGCTGTCCAGAAGGCAGGGAGGGATCATTTAAAAGTCCACTCATTTAAGTAGGGAAGAAGAGTATTTGTACTTGCTAATTTAATCTGTGGTGTGTGTGTCTTTTGCAAATTGAGATTTTTATTTAGGACTCATGTATTATAAATCCGCATTATCTTAATCATGAACATGCTAAACATTTTTATAGTGATACTCTGACCAAAGTAAGGGAATACCTACATTTAAAGGACATATATTGTTTGTGTTGACTATTATTTTTCATTAAAAATTTAAAAAGAAATTGAGTACTGAGAAGGCATTTTGTTCAGATTTGATAAACTGGTATAAAATGAAAAGGATACTCATTACATAAATAAATATATATCCAAATGTTCAGCAAAACATCAAATAAATGCAGAAATACTGACACAAGTATGTGCTTAATAAGTCAATATCTCAACAATAGGTAGCCTATTTTAAGGAACGTCCCCATAAAAGGAGAATCATTTAAATAATTAATACTGAATTAAATGTAGAATGCTTTCTTAATGAGTATACACGAAAATAGTTTACAAAAAACAAACAATAATAACTGCACGTCGAATGTATCATCTCTTTTCCGAGCAGTACCCTCACAAAAACAATAACAGTGCCCAGTGTTGTAGTTTTGACGCGGCAGAGGAGAAAGACGAGGGAACGCTGTCTGTATCATTCACTCAGGGGAAATGAATGAATTCTCCGTGTTGATATGTCTGAAATGACTTCAACACAAAGCTGGAGCACCACGGCGGTTGTTTCCTCAAGTCATGTTTTGACTGCACGCTCACAATGCAGCGAGCGGACGGTGACAAGCCCGCGAGGAAGGTTGCACACATCAGAGGATCTGTGCCTTCACTTATCCTGTCGCCATTTTCCTAAGCTAAAATACAAAATGCTTGGTTGGGGGAGCACACACCCCTCTCTCAATCTTCTGCTAATACACAAGCCACATTTTCTTGTAACATTCGTGCTAATCACGCACAGTGGGTTGCTTTTACCATATATCAAATGCAATACTCGAACAAATCGAAATGGGGAATTTTGGAGGGAAATAACGGTATTTCTGGTGGTGGAAGGCAGATTTAATGACAATTTTGCCTTGTTACAGCAGATGGCTGCACAGAAAGACAAATAGCTCGCCATGTTTGTTGACTGACGGGTGACGCACCCACACAGGTAGGAGTCCAGATTTGAAATCGCGTTGCTGACCATTGTGACGTCCAATCACTGGTCAGCAGAGGCGGGATTTAGCCCCGTCAATCATGCAGGAAACACAACGGTTTGAATAGGGAGGGAGGGGGAGAATCCAATCCGGTTTGAGCTAGTTCTTCTTCCAATGGAACATTAACGTCTCGCTGCGCTGTATTAGACTGTACTGGTACAGCTTTATCCAGAATATACCGCTGTATTTTCCTCTGTATTGAGTAACATTTTGCGCCTTTTTCTTTTTAAAAAACAACACACACAAACCAACCATGCCTAAAAGGAGCAAAGTGAGTAGACCGACATATTTCATGCATTCAGTAATACAGCATTTATAACCCCCAACTGCAGTTTGTAAAATGGGCTTGTTACAGCTTGCGGTCAGAGTTGCTAAAATGTTGCTACAAATGTCCGTTTTCTGTTCCGGGTGACAATGTTGCGGCTTGCAGCCAGGAGTTTAGTTGGTATGTAGCGTCTGTTTTGATATTCTGAAGTGGCTGATTCTCGGTCCTATCTCTCGTGCAGTGATTATCTTTGTGCCAAGTGGATTTTCGTGTGCAGTGTTTTTACCGCAAAATGGTGACATGCACAGTTGCAGTTGAGTATAAATACATTTAATTGCAATGTAGAACAAAGCTTAGTCGTATTCTCTGTTGATGTATTGCTTTTGTGCAGAGAAAGTTGGCGGCATATTGATTGTTTCCTATGGGGGTCGTCACGCTGGATACGCTAAAGTTTCTCTGAGAGAAAATAGGACCGACGTTATAAACGTATAATATTGTAATAGTATGTTATTCGGTGGGAGTTTGGCTTTAATGTTATTTTTGTGTGAGCATGGGTTGTTTCCTGTTTTCGTGTGCAACAAAAACACTTTTAATCAAATTTTATGATAATATGAGGACCTCTATTTTACATTAACTTAGCGTACATGTGTGCTTTTTGTTCATGCATGGCCGCCGTTATTTTCACCGGTGAAAATAAATTTCTTGGAAGGCGTTCGTCGTGTTAGCGGACTGTCTTTGTGTATTGTCGGCTCAGGCCAGTCGTAGGTTATGCAATGGCGAGCCTCCGTCAGCAAAGCGCTGCTCTTGTTGCTGGGGGTTCTAGTAGATTCTGCTACCAGATCGACAGAGTCGCTGAGCATCTCGGAGTGACTCTTTTCAAATTCATGGCGGGAACGCTCTCTACACTGCTCGGTTTTCTCCGTTCACTGGCAATCCCATTTATTACCAATGAATGGATGTGTCGTGAGGAGGCGGAGTCCGCCCCCTCCTCCATCGGAGTTTTACAGTAGACAAATCACTCACAGGAGCACGGAGAGCACGGCCGCATGACGCTGTTTAAACCACACTATGTTATTATGTTTCGCTGTTAAACTCTGTTGTAGTCAGACAGGTCACAGGACACCTGACTTCTTGTTGTATTTTCGCTTAGACACATTTAATTAAAAGGATTCATTTTGATATGTTGCTTCGTAATATTAGTATAATAACTGTAAACATGCTGATTAAAAAGTGAGTTATAGCTTGAATATGGGCTGTGTTTTTTCCAGGTTATGAGCTCCATTGTTCAAGATTTCAGAACAGCCAATCACAAGGCTTGGTCTTAACTAAATCATGTATGAAGCTGGATGCGTAGCCATAGGCTAATACACTGTCTGGAAACGCCCACTTTTTTGTTACATAACTAATACTTAAAGCCCATGACCCACTCCCCACCACCAATTAAATTCCACATAGGCACATAAAAATGCAGACAATTCCCTTAACACCAAATATTTTTTCTTTCTTTCTTCCTCACAGGCAGCAGGAGGGGAAACAGTGGTAAGGGATAATTTCACATATTTTTTAAACATGACTATGTTTTTATTCATTTCTAAAATAATGAAGTGAGTATGTGCACCCACCAGGGGTCAGTAACACTCCATCAGTGAGGGCCAAAAGTAATCTCCCTGTATGATTTGCTCTCTCTGCAGGCCAAGAGGAGATCCCTCAGGTTGGAAGCGGTAAGTACAGACCATCCCAGATCCTCACAGACAGTATGAATGTTGTTATCTGCATTCTTAGTGCTAACATTGCTTTTTGTCGCATCAGAAACCTGTACCTTCAAGGGCAGAGACCAAACCCAAGCCAAAGGTGGGGCATTTTTTTTGTTTACTCCTTGTTAGACCCTCAGCTGTTGACATAGTGTGTAATGTGGTTGATATTTTTTGTTTGCAGAAGGCACCTGCTAAGCCTAAGAAAACTAAGGAGGTAGAGAAGGCAAAGCCTGAGGAGAAAGCACCAGAGGCCCCTGCTGAGAATGGCGAAGCCAAAGCTGAGGAAGAGGTAATGCTTGTGGCATCATTTATAAACAAAGTAAATCCCATCTCCTTAGTGATTGATCTTTCATATTGTAACATTTGTCTTCCAGGCACCAGCTACAGATGCAGCTGAAGAAAAAGATGAGGCAGCAGAATAACATCTCTCAAACCACATCTTTTACCAGTGCTCCCTGTACCTCTTTTCTTGTACAATTCAGGGGAATATTTTTATCAACTATTTTCTAAATACAGGTTTTTTAGTAGTTTGATTGTAGAGAACACTTTTTTTTAATGAAAGAAAAAAGTCAATTTGGAGACGGGAATTTCGTCACATCCCACAATTTTGCATCGTCATCAAAATTGCGGTCATTGTTGTTACTGTCAGTGGATTTCATTTCAATTTTAAATGTGAACAAGGGGAGGGTGCAGGACAGGTTATCGTGTCAACACGCAAGCACGACATTGGCAGGAGCTGGGGCAACAACCGGAAGACCTTGTCTGCGTGGATTACATTCCATATGCTTTATAAGGGACAGTGTATGTAATCTGTGCTGGGGTGGGGATGGACAAAGTCACAGGGCAACTCATTGTTTTATTGTTTATAATGAAGAACAGTGTTTTAGAATGTTTGTAAGCTTTGTTCCTATATGTTAACTCTTGTACTCATGCAGTTTTCTTAATGAATCTGATCAATAAAGCTAAAATCCCTAGTACTGGAGCTCTCCTTATCAGAACTGTGCATCACGTGTGTTGGTTGTGTCTCTGTTCTGTGATAGCATCGCAATAAATTTGTATAGCTGCTGTGAAAAAGGTTTTCAATCTTTCTATATGCAGTGTGTTATGGTACATTGTAAGGATGGTAAAAATGGAATTTGTTTTCTTAGCCAAGATAATGAGGCGTGTAACCATAAAAAAACCAACTGTTGAAACTGGCTTCTTAAAGGCCAACATACAAACTGTACATTTATTTGAGATGTCAAATGCATACCAGCAGTAGCAATATTCATGTGGGTTTTAGATATCTGTATCAAGTACAAGTGTGCAGTTTCTTTTTATTTGTTTATAGATGTACCTGTGTAATGATTGTTATCAACAAACCAATAAAGCTCAGTTGGTAGTTGTTACGCTGTTTTATTCTGAAAGGCTGGTTAATTATTAAGGTTGCTGATACAAGACTGTAGAAACATTCACCTTGAAAAAACAGACTTGAGGGTGTCATCACCATAAATGCATTTAAATAAATTGGCTTTCTATTATGTATATATATACAAATTTAGGCACTGTATATCCATATGTGAAAATCTCAAAGATGTGATTCAGTTTGGTCCATGGTGCTGCACTTATTATGACTTAAAGGGCAGAACAAAAGCATTGTATTCATAGCATGATTCTGAGAGAAAAAAATGTATATATTGTTTGACCCCTGTAACATAATTGAAAATATCGCCAGTCATCTATGCAGCCAGTCATAAAACAATATTTTACAAACTCTAAAAACAGATGAAAGAATATTTTCAGCACCATGGACAGTTCAGCTGCTGTTGTCTTTGCATCGCCTGTAACTTTTCATTGCATGGTGATGATTTACACCACTTCTTCACGATTTCATATTTAGTCTGTGTTGGTAAACAACCCGCTGATGTCGTGCAGTCTTACGCAATCGTGATGCAATGGCGTTCTCTTCCGGTTCTGCTGTGATCGGCGTTACAGAAAGATTCACTTTACCTTTCTCTTCTTCTAGACAACGCTATCAGATGTTTTCACGTATTCACACAGTATTCAAACACGGAGCACGCTTCCTTCCATTTTTTTTAGCAGATTAACCGCGACCATCTGCTAACATTGCCAAAATGCTAACTGCTAACCAAAGGCGAAAACGTCACGAAGAAATCCCTTTCTCATGCGTATTCAATTCAAGTGATGGAGGATAAAAGACACGGCCCTTCCTTCTAACAGGCAAACATCCATACAGATGTTCGACCGAAGCTGATGGAGATTTAGCAGACTGGGTGAGAAAATTAAATTGACTCTCTTGGTCTTTTCAGTAAAGAGTGGAGCCCGGTGTTTCCCTTTTGAGTGGCAGCCGAGGGAGATTTACAAAGATAAACCTTCATAGTACAAGTGTTTTATCTTTGGATCCTCTCATCATTAGTGTAACTCAGGCTGCCCCATCACTTTCATTGAGATTGCATGGGGAGCAATCTTTTTATGGCCACAGGAACATGATACAACAATACAGTAACCTCAAAGGGACACATTATGCTCAGGTTAATTTTTCTTGGTTCCTACTACTACACGCTAACATTTTTAATTGGGAAAAAAACACTTGTCTGTCTGAATATAGCTGTATTCACTGAAATGCTCCGTTTCAATGCCTGTATCTTTTAGCCTCCCTGTAAAATATGGTTTTCTCTGATTTGGTTATTGTTTCCATGGTCTTCTGTATAAGCACACCAGGGGAAATTAGCCATGCAAAAATCTTTTTGCCATATAGCTGTTCTAACGTGTGTTAATTCAAATGTGTCATTTAAATGCAAAAAAAAGAAAAGATATTTTCCAAAACCTAACTAAATCGCTTTGCTGCCTAAATCTGACAAGAACATGGATTAACCAAGTCTAAGAACACATTTCACACAGGACACCGGGACAGGACACAGGACCATGGTCTCCTGGGTGAAAGGCCTGTGTTTTTGGCCCATTATTCCACAACAGACCACTTCCAACTTGAACTTTGTTGTTTTTTATACTATTAGTGCGATTGCAGCTACTAAATTCTTGTAAATGACTGTAACAACAACACTGCAGTTATGCTCTCTACCTTTCTATATAGTGTAGTTGTGACATAACAACCTTACAGAAGTCCTTTAAGCTTGTTTAAAGGCACAGTTAGGTAATATGGGCTGGGTGCAAGTCAACGTTTTTGATACTTTCACAGTATCAACAGTATACATACTGTGCAGAACTGTTTTTGGAAATATTACTTTATACAATATCGTGAGTATTGTTTAAAGACAAAAACGTGCACCTATCTCAAGTCATAGGTGTCACATTAGCAGACATTCTCCATCATCTTCCATCTTTTGGGAGGTAAGTGCATATTTAGTGCTAATTCATTTTAGGGCTTTTTTCAGACTTAACTAAAGCAAGTGACAAAATCCCACAATAAGGCTGCAGGTGGTACATTAAACTACTTGCAGTTTACAGATAAACAGAATCAAACAAAGTAAAGTTCCCATTTATTAGATGTCCTTAACCCTTCAAGTTGATTGTACAATCCAAGGATTTGGAGTTGCGAAAAGTCACAGATTCGAGATGAGAAAGTTAAAAGTATACAATCTAGTCTTGTAACCTCTGTAACACAGTGGCAGTGACAGAACACCTGTAGCACAGGTTTGATGTAATAGATCTATAAAAACATAGCAGATCATGAAAGATGACATGGTCTAAGAAGTCTGCATCAAAGTGTCATTCTGTATCATGTAGCATACAACTGTGTATAAAAATAACATGCTCTCCAAGTACTTCATTTCAGTGAAATAACGAGCTTATTGCATTTTTACAAATACGTGAGGCATTAGTAAAATGACCATGACACATGCTACCACATTTGTGCAAATACCTAGACAAAGTCTAGAATATACAGGCCCATCAGTAAACATTCAATAAGTTAAATAGAACTGACCTCCACTGAAGGCAAAGTATGCAACGAGCAGCACACATCCACTTTATCTTAACTAAATCCACTGAAACTTTGTCATATTTTCATGTCCATGTTCTCTTTTAGTGTATAGCTGTCAGAAATGTCTCAACATAAAAAAGGGTTAAATGTATTAAATATTTAATTAATATTTTGGATTTATTGAAGGGTTTGGGGGGCTTTATGAGGTAATTATTCATAGTCAGTATATATATATATATATATATATATTCACTGCTTTACACAGTTATCTATGCTCTTGTCAAGTCCACCACACTCTATTAACAAAAACAGTAATTCAAACTTGCGTAACACTGGAGATGCTGATCTACCACTTCCACAATCTGTTTGTTTGTGTTATTGTGTGACTTTGGTGTGTTTAAGGGTTGGTTTTACCAAAGTCACACAATTAACAAAAAACAAAACAATCAAAGCCCTAGACCAGTACTTAAAAGTAAGTAAAAATACTATTTTTGTCAATAGAGTCTGGTGGCTTTGACAAGAGCACAGATAAGAGCTTCAGTTCCCCTTGGGTAAATCTACACAGGGCAGTCTGAGGGCAATGTAAAATGTTAAAAGTATTCTGAATATAAAATACACCTGAACTACTCCTACAACCTGTTTCTCCAAACTGGGGGCGTGCCGACCTCCAGCTACAGGAGATAATACACTGACTGACCATAGATTAGTACCTCATACAACCCCACTTCAATAAATTCAAACTATCCCTTTAAATGGAAGCATTCAAATGTAAGCTTGCGATAAACAATTATCTATGTTTGTGTGGTTGAATATGAGGAAAAATCTAAGTGTGTGAGAAAAGTTATTTTTGTGAATCTAAAGTGTTCACCCTGAGCATCTATAATAATCTGATTAATCAAAAACATGTCAGAGATTAGTGTGTACCAGTGGTAATGCTTGGTCAAATTGGTGTTCTTCTAATGTGCCGTGTGTACTCTGTATTCTGTATACAGAGCATCAGTACAGTTGTCTCATTTCGGGAAGATGCATTAGTCCATTTTCTCTGCAATCCGTCCCATTTTGGTGCGCATGTTGCGTACGAGGAAGAATGCAATGGTGGTGATGCCCATTATCACCTCGGCTACCCAGAAAGCCATGTCCCAGCTGTGCTGTTTGGCAATCGTGCTGAAGGGAAGACCCGCCGTAAAAGCACCCACTGCAACAAAAGAAAGCTTGTTCAGTCATATGAAGTTATCAGTGCTGGAATACTATCCTAAGTGAAACAGATGTTACTGCTGGATCTGCAGCTTACCATTGGCCATCAGAGCTACAACAGCATGAGAGGTTCCACAAAAATTTGAAGGAGCACTTTCACTGGCTATCACCCCAAACAAGGCAATTGGTCCGTAAGAAGAAAATCCAAACATAGCACCAAGGAACAGAATCCATATCTGTGTACGACAAGGAGAAAATGTGGAACTCAAAAGCTTCCCAAAGATTCAGTCAAGCAAATGTTAATACCCGTGAACCTCAGAACATTTTTAGCTTACCTCTTTTTCTGATACACCAATGAGAACAGAGACCGGATGAATGACTTGCACCCAAAGAGGAGCTTCCTGAGTAAAGAAAATGTTGTGATACATGTTCACCTTCATTTAAAGTATATTATAAATGTTATGTCATGACGCTCTGAATCACCCAGACATTTCCTGAGGTAAAGCTCAGGATAGCTGTTTCAATGGAATCACCACACCTGCTGAGCTATATTCCCCTTCACCCAGCCTTTTTACACATTGTTCTGCTGCACATACATGAACCAAAATAGAAGGTGCGCATTGTGACGCCCACACAGTCTGTGTGCCCAAGACCTACCACCTTGCCCTTGGCATTTATTATTCAAATTTCAACAGAGGGTGCTATTTATGCTTTTGCACCCTTGTAGGACCCAACCTGGCTGCAGTAAAACTAGAGTAGCAACATGTGTGTGACCATGATTGCATGTCAATGAGAAGCACACACCCCCTGCTATATGTATAGTATAGCTTTGACATCACAACAGTTTCTGATTATGGTCTTTTCTCTGTAAATTGAGTGTTTTAATACTTTCACAGTATTTATATGGCACTAAAACTGGCCTTATAATCATAAAAAATACATTTTACAATATGGGACTTTTCAGTTGCAATTACCTCTGGGATTTCAGGTGTGATGGTGACTCTGAAGAGGTACATGGACACGTACATACCCGCCATCATGAAAATGAGCAGGCCATGGCGAGGGCTGCCGTGGGTACCTAAGCCTTGCTGGTCGAAGTCAAAGAGAAGATGTTTTTAACACCGAACCCTCCTCAATAATCACTGTCTTTTCATCTAATCTCCCTGTCTGTTACTCACCCGAGCTACAGCTCTGTCGGAGATGAAGCCTGATGCAAGGCTGCCCACAAAACCTCCCACCTCCAAGGCACTCATGTAGGTACTGCCTGCGGGCATCACAGCTCATGTCAGAACCCAAAACCAGTGAGACTGACTCAAAATCTGTGAGAAGTGATGGACAATTAGCATGCTTACCCATGAGAACAGTCTGGCCTTTCTCCTGCATGAGGAACAGCTGTCCCCAGTCGGTGGCTGCGGTCTTCACCCCAAACACCACCAAGTACCCCAGAGACAGCACCCACAGGAAGGGGGAGAGCAGGAACTCGCTCAGGGTGCTCTCACTGTTGCCTGAGGAGTTCAAGGACAAACATGCAGATCAAATGTTCAAATTAACTAGAGGTAAGCAATGGGTTAATATACAGACATATGCAGCACAGAATGCATGAAGTGCAATAGCATGCATGGGTTATAAAACTATTTGAATGACGTATTCTATAGAGCATGCTCATCACATGGTGTAGCATAGCCCCATGCAAATCAGTATTATATCTATAGAGTGTGTCCTGCATTAAGCTAGTGGTAGAAACTTTTTTTCCCTAAAAATGGACCAGACAGAGAGCCTTTCATATGTTGTCTTATGTACAGTCGGCCAACCTGCTTCCAGATAACTTGATTGAATTGCTTCACTGATTGTGTGTCTACTCCTCCCAGCTCCTGAATGTGTTTGTTTTTCTCTGTCATCTGATAGTAACTGTAATGTAGTATCAGTCCTGCTTATTTGTTGATTATATCGAAATCTAAAACCAATAAAGCACTTGAGCTCACTTGAGCCTGTATTTGTACTTGTGCGAGCCATGAGATGTCCCCATCAATCAAAGGTGTTCCTGACTATTTATAAATATCACAAGTGTGGGTGTAGGGGCAGACGCACTGTTGGGACGTTAGAACCAAAAGGGAACTAACAAGGCAGCATGTGACCGACTACACAGGAAGAGGCCTCTCTACCCACTGTAATCCTGCTCACCAACTCCTCTCTTTACTCACCTCCCTTAGCCCCCTTCTTGGCTACTGGCTCGATGCTGGGCAGGCCCACATCCTTTGGCTCATTCGTCACAAACAGCAGACAAATGAACGAGAAGGAAGCACAGAAAATGCCGGACATGGTCAGGATAGTCCTCCAGTCGTAGTACTGCAGGAGTACTGTGACCAGGATTGGACCCAGACTCCCGGCCAGGTTCATACTGCAGGAGAGCACAGACCACCATGTTCCAAACTGGGAGGGCTCAAACCACTGATGGAGAAGAGACACAAAGGAGAGAGAAGTCAACATTTGAAAACCCTACAATGCAGGCAGAGAATGCAAACTCATTTTCAACTTTCATATAGTTTACATGTTATTGGCTTTGCAGAAGAAAATAGTTTGTCTTTCTCTTTACCAGATAACTTAATAGTCTGTTTTCTAGCTCTGCACTGAGAAAAACTAATTAACATTCATCTTTGATGTATTGTGAGAAGCGACACCTAATAATCAAATCACCTTTTGATTAGTGAAACTCAATTGTAAATCCACTCAGACAGACTCGTGAGTAGGGTCTGTCAGAAGCCTCCCTAAGCCCAGTAACCATGTACAGTGCTTATTAGACCACATAGAAACGTCATAAAAATGAGAAAACATATATATTTTTTAGAAAACTTTCAAAAACTAAAAATGTTATTATTTACTTGGTAAGTGACTAAATAGTCCCTTTTCACACATAATAACTTGAATTCTTGCTTGCATTGTTTTTATGTACTTTTCCACAGTCTCGTCTGTTATTGATGTCCAAAAAGTTTCTAGCTGTTCCCACAGATTTGCTTTAGACTAAACTTTTGTGCAATCAGTCTTTGAAGCTACTAAATCCCAAATCTGTTTAATAGGATTCAAATCCGGACTTTGACTTGGCCAGTCCGTCAGTTCCAGGACTCCAGATTCCTTTTTCTTGGTGATAGTCACAGCTTTGAAGTCTGCTTGGGGTCATTGTCTTGTTGGTATATGAACCCACGACCAATCAGATTCAGTCGAGAGGGGATTTCATGATGCACTAAGATGTTGTGGTAGATGTTCTTGTTCATGATACCGTCGATTTTCTTTAATTTACCACGCCGTTTTGACAAATGGAACCCCATACCATAATGGAATCTCCACCGTGTATTAAATAGCAAGTTTTTCTTAGTAATAAACAAACTTGTGCATTTAGAGAACTTATTTTCCACAGTTCAACACTATCCAGATCCTGTTTTTATTTTACTGCTGCTGAAGAATGGCATCACAGCCCCACGCCCCTCATGATGTAATACAGCTGAAGCCAGCTATAAGCATTCCTCACACAGCACACCCAACAGAGTCACCAGTAACTTGAGAATCCACTGGGCAAACACTTAAGGCAGCTCACAGGCTGATTCGACACCATGTTGACTTACAGTGTGTGTACGTTAACTCTGCTGTGGAACAGGAGCTGCAGAGCTGCAGCAAAACTGATAAGACTTGGAGCTTATAAATAAATATTTTTTGTTAATTTTCAGGTTCTTAGTTGTACTTCAGCTTTCCACTAGAACATGTTTACATGCTTTAATGTTCAAAAAAACATATAGAATACCTGGATTCAACCTTTGTCTGAAATACTCCTGTCCCTTTAAGCCCCCCTCCCAAAAAAGGCCCAGCCTGTTCTGATTGGTCACAAGCAGCAACTTCTAGGCCTGAACAGTAAAACCAGTGTGGAAGTTCCTTAAACCTGCATTCTTTACACAACAGTGGGTGATGTCATGTGACTATGTCTCTTGTTCTAATACAGTCTATGGTTGGTAACTGCTCTGACTGGTCAGTGCATCTGCACTCTCAGCGTCTCTGCACCATCACTGCAGCCGGGGAGTGACTGAAACAGCACTGCAGCGTCGCTTTGTATCTATATATATAGTGCAGTTGTGACATCACAACCGTACAGAAGTCCTGATGGCTTAGGTGTGTGCATTTTGACTGAGCATTTTGATACTTTTACAGTATTTATACAGCAGCTAGACCTGTGTTATGATCAAAAAAGGCATGAAAAACTCCCTTTTTGCAATATGGGACCTATAAACTCTCGCAAGACAAGGAAAACATCTTCGGTCAACATTGTTTTTCTTTTGGAAAGATCTACTGAGGATTTTCTATAAATACTTTCTCCTGTAATCTGATCCCCTTCAGCGCGCTGAACACATGCCAAAGCCTATTTATTCCCCACCTTTCGAACACTGCTACTTTTAAGGCAGCCTCTCAAGTTGTCTTTGAGCAGAGAAAGCAGAACGTGTTAGGATTTGCTCTGAGAATATGTGCCTTCCAAGTCCTGCCTGTAAAGCATTATATTCACAAGACAGTTCTGATCCAACTGCTACTTCCAACTACCACCACTGCCAATATCACTACTTTGGACTCAACAATCAGCGTCTCATGCAGCAGCTGGTACAGACTGACCTCTGCTCAAACCAGGCGACGCTACCTCAGGCCCAAAGGTCAGCACTGTCTGACAGCAGGAAACAGGAGTCCTCCAAACACTTTCATGAAGCAACACAGGATCATCTTCTCTCTCACAGTACAGAAATGAGATGATATGTCTGGCAGCAGGTGGCCCCACTCCGAGGTTACACCCTTTCACTAGCCGCCCAGAATAATCCCATCACGAGCGGCCTGCATGTTGAGAGTGGGACTTCCACTGGCTCTGAACATTACACTGCATAAGGGATCTATGTTGCATGAGGTGGCAGATAGGATGGTATTACCTTGCGCAGCACTTTCCCACACGGGGGCCAGCCACAACCTTGTCCCAGGCCGTTGATAAACCAGAGCAGGGAGAACATGGGGACAGTGGAGGACCAGGAGAATGCTACATTGATGCCCCCCACCAGGAAGAGGCCGATGGAGAAGAGCCAGCGGGCACTGATCTGATCCGACAGTACGCCGCTGATGAATTTACTGATGGCATAAGCCATGGTCTGGCTGCTGGTGATCAGACCTGCAAGGACACCATAAAGGTTGCTATTAAAGAAATGCACAGGGAGGGACATTTAGGAGACCAAGGCTGTAGCTTTGTACTCATGAAGGTAAACGAGTAAATGACAACTGAGACAACTGCTTGTGTCAAAGTCAGCTTCGGTGGTTGTACATATCATAGAATACTCTATTATTAAAAATGACACACGCGTGACTGTGTTGGTCAGTAGACATTATGACTCACTATGCTAACATCCTAAAGTAAAGTTGTTTATGGCTATTACTATACCTGCTAGACATCAATATGTTAGCATTTTCATTGTGGGCACACTGACCTTAGCATTTAGCTAACAGCACCACTGTGTTTAATCACATCTTCACAGAGCTGCTAGCATGGCTATAGACTGTTACTTTTCTTTCCAAAACCCAAACTACCATACCACTCAATATGCCAGAAAAGATTTCAGTTGCATTCCAAATGGCACACTTTTTCTTTTTACCTTTAGCACGTGCTGCTTTTACAAAGTATTTGCCTTTACATGCAATACGTATATAATTGGGACATACTATTTCATCACAACATGGCACCTTGAACTTTGATCTGCTGGCTCATATAAAACCCTGCTTCCAAAGCAGTTGGAATGTTGTCTAACACAGAAATACAATCTGCAGATCCTTTGTGACATATATCTGATGGAAAACTTTGGTAAATATACACTCTGAATTTAATGCATTCTGTTTTTATTTACACTGACACAGTATCCCAGAGGATTGTGGGTCAAATTAGCCAGAAAAGCATGCTTGCTAGCACAATGGAAAATTAGATTAGATGCAATAAGACATCGGTTTGAATTTTGCAGTACGCAAGTCAGCAAGAGCTAATTAAACGTGTGTCTTGTTTCATCTTTTTCTTTGGCAGTTTAATAATCAGCTTATACACTTGACTGTTCATCTTCTGAGCATTGGTTGAGCTATTAGCAAAATGCTACAAGCATTCACTGAGGTCAAGTGTGGTGATGAGAAACTTGAGGAGGCGGAGTGTAAATCTAAACAGCCTCTTTACATAGTTACGTGTTGTATTAAACATCAACACTTCATGTGTATTTGCAGGCAGACGGTGGTGGTTGATGGAGGGGTTATCTGGGTGCAGGTAGGGTTAGGGTGAAGGTAACAAAGGTAACAACAAACATTGGGTGAATAAGCTTGAACAGACTGGCAGCAGAGTTCATTTTGCCACAGTGCTTGTTAATGTCTTCACTGTGTATGTTTGGCAAGCAACCTAAGCCAGATTTAAGCATTACTGCACAACGTCTTTGTCAAACAATGGTTTCATTACAGATCTAATGGATGCTTAAGGAAATAGTGCTTAAACAAATATACAATAAACAATCATCTGAATGAATGCAACTGTCTCACCTAAATCATCTTTGTCCAGTTTAATCTCCTCCATCACAGAGGGCATGACAAAGGAGAAGGTCTTCCTGTTAAAGAAGTACAGCGAGTAGCCAATGAACATGCAGAAGAAGATAGCTGCACGATAGTAGCCGTATCCTGTGGCCCCCATGGTTGCACTCGGATTGTATAAAAACAGAGGAGAAAAAGAAGAAGAAGCAGCAGCACAACTTTCTGGGATGGCGAGGGAATAGGAGACCTATGTCCTCAAGAGTGTCAGGAGGAGCGGTGTTTATCTGTGAGGCTGCTGCTGCTTGAAGGGGCGAGGACAGAGGAAGGAAACCTTACACGACCTGAAAATGAAAACAAGATTATAAATAACAGACATAATTACAACTGGTCATTCTAGAATTTCAGAATATTTAGCACATTGACACTTCGTTTTAAGAGGCTAAATGGACACATAGAAATAATTTAATCTAATCTAATGTTGACAGAGAGACCTGATGCTGCATGTGACATTAAATGGCTTTGATTTAATTATCAGCAACAAACTTTCTTCTCAAGCCAGTATCTGCAGTTATCTTTCTTCAGATAAAGATTTTTCTTTTGCTGTGCTGTGCGTTGTTCAGTTGGCCTGTCACAACTCCAGGTGCAGGTTCAATATAACCTGGACCTGCAGCTCAGCCTAGTTCACTTATAACTGTGGCCCCTTTAACTGGCTGTTTGGAGGTCACCAGTGAAGTCAACAACCCTGAACATATCAGTTTGTGGAGCCTATTTTTAGAATTATAAAAGTTAGGAGGATGTATGGGGACCTCAAGTGACCAGTAAGTATCCTTCAGGCATAAATCAGAAACATTAGATGATAGCCTATACATGCTCGACTGTATAAGCACTTACCCTCAACTAGATTTGACCCAGGCCTGTGACAGTTATAATGCATACATTACAGAAGGAATGGACTGACAAAAGGAGGACTAATCTTGTCTCCACTGGTACAAAATACCCACTTTAACGTTACTAATGTCGAAGTGATTTGTGGGGCGGTCCGTGTATCTGAGTGCCCTTCAGGCCTACATTTAACTAAACGCCGACATAAAGCAATACGACACATCGATGCTCGATGCTGTCGGATGCAGTACGTTACCGTCTGGCGGCTACACTGACAGAGGAAATGCCTGTAAAGCGGGTTACCTTTCATTCGCGTCCCTCTTGCTGATCCCATCCATGTATGAGGACGGTGCGCGTTCAAGCTGCTGCTCTCGAGCGCGTCACCGTGACACAGTGGGAGCGAGCTACTCGGCCACCGTGGCAAACACCACCACACAGCGCTGCAGGCTGTCTCACCGCGGTTCATGAATGCATCTATAGAGTCGAGTCAAATGTCTGGTGTTTTTTCCCATGCAGTCCATTCTTACGCCGCCAAACTGCAATTAAAATATATCACTTTAAATGTGTAATTCCTCACCACGCGCAGCTATTATGAAACTCTTACGTAGTTTAATATCGTTACTAAATCAGTTGGACCTGTAGATTGAGTCAGCATGGCCTATCATCTATTATATAAATAATGGATTTCTTATCAACTGTATTTAAGCTTACACTGCTCACTACTGCCCTCCTCTGTCAGTAAGAAGATGAACCGCTGCTGAAATGACTTGTTTCGTGTAGGTCCAGATTTGGACACAAATTATGTTTTTTAAAAGAGAGAACATGCCAGACACCCATCCAAGCTCGAACCAAGATAACCATCTCCTCCAACAAAGAAGGATCTGGTTTGGCAACACACCAGCCTTAAAACATTGTGTTATGAGTCATGTATAAAACAGCTACAATGATTTTTTTTTT